>BSSO01002066.1:0-20668 GCA_030267885.1 Mesembryanthemum crystallinum | reverse complement strand
CCCACTCACTCATTATTTTAATCCCTCTTGGCCTCTTTAAGGGTAATAGTGGAACTTTTACAATATATGAAACTTTCTTAATTTCCGTGCATTTTTCCCATGTCAAGATTTTTAAAGAACGGAGGGAGTACAACCTACCAAGGCTGTCATGGTATAGCTATCCATTTTTTCATTAATCTTGGATGATAATTAAATGAATAATCCATACAGATGCACATCATTTTTACCACATCCGCAAAATGTCTCACAACATTCATGACTAGGCAAACCATGTACTTAGAAGGCAAGGTGGATGAGTGTGAAGAACTGTATTGCTCCAATTATCACACTTCAACCAAGCTCAACACCCTTTGAGGTCTCAACACACAAACTCAACAATCCAAATCCTCCAACGGCTGTTTTTTCTGTAATCACATACATACATATTGCTAACTACAAATAAAACTTAAGATGCAGAAACGTGGAAGGCATTTGGCTCATCAAATCATTCCAAAATTTATGCCAAACCTCAAGCTTTGTACTAGGAAGCCTTCACTATGATACTTTAAATAATAGATAATATCACAGCATGGTAGTTGGACAAATACATAAAACTGTAAAATTACAAGTGGATCCTCAACCTTCATGTCATTATGACATGAGAACTCTCTTTCAGGTGTTTCCAAACCATGTGAAATTGATTTTAATTTATACAAGCATTTAGCTACAGTCTTCCAAGTCTGTATACATATCAGCACCAACCCCCCCCCCCCCTCCCGACAGAAAGCCTCTGGAGACACAACAAGTTAAATGTAACTGTTTTGTATTTAGATTCACACTTCCCCAGACCCTGCTGCACTAGATTTTGTTTAGCTTTGCCCAACTCCATGATTTGTAATTGTATGTGCAACTACCAACCATCAAAAAGCTAACCTTAGCTCCTTCATCACCGATAGAATTTCCAGAGAGATTTAATGTTTTCAAGAAGATATTTGATTGAAGAATGCCATCCAACGCTTTCAATCCAGCAGAGGTGATTCCATTAGCAGAAAAATCCACTTCTTCGGCAACCTAAAACGCAATATCGTTGATGTTATCTGCAAGCTCAGAAGTCAAGAAACTAGTAAAAGAAGAATCTCCCCAGGAGCTGGGGCAGCAGAAGAGAGGACATATTCACATATATGTATTTGGAAAGAGAAGAGAACAAACTCAACAACAGGTAGTGGAGATCATCCTATTTGTACTCGCTAGAACCACCCGACTATACTCAGAATATAGTAGAGATTCTTGCAAAAATGTCTAACCTGGTTGTATGCCAAGCTCTCAGCAAGGAAAAATAGACCTTCATCACCAAAGTTACGACCTGTGAGCATAAAATGTCAGCATAAAGTCTCACAGAATTCAATATTATCAAGTATTCTTCAATAACAACATAGTGTTACGTGATAATGCCCACAGAGCAGAGCAGGACTACTATGTATAGCAAATGGATGATAATAAACCAAAGTAATTGGTACAGAAATGCAACGATGAAAGCATCTCCCTTGAGGAAATAACATTCATAGAGAGAATATAAGCACAACTCATAAGTGAAGATACCTGACATATCAACGACACTGAATGTCCTGAGCTCTTTGGCAAAGTCATTAAGCCTCAACTTTGATTCTCTCTCAATCTTCTGAGTAAGATTTTTGAGCAAGTTTGTGCCTGCGGCAAATGACCACTTCATCTCCGTCGAGGCCGGTGAAGAAGGTTTATTTTCTGTTGCTGTAACCTTCTGTGGCTTTGGTAATAGGATTTTACCAACCAACTTCCACAAAACTGTGAGCTGAAAGAACAAATTAGTGAACTCATTTGGAAAACTTCGTCAATTGAGAAGATAAAAGAAACTGGGAATTATGAAAATCAGTGCTTTGTTATGGAGTTGTCAAATGCAGTTTCAAAATGATAGAAATGTGCATCTATTTACTATTTAGCCAGTCATTGGCCTCCAAATTAACTGAAACCACTGACAATTGGCTATCATTGTTACAAATCTGATAAATCTTAATCTATTTATATAAAAAGCTTGATATAGCTATTATTTCTTATCACTAGGATGAAATGCTTTTCTTCTAGCAGTGACTTTGGTAGATGTATCATTTAGTCCATGAACATAAACACATCAACCTTCTCATTAACAATCACATATTAAATTTGCTCATTTATACCTCACCCCAGCCCAACCAAAAGTACTAAAGGAAGGTGTGAATGGCAGTAGGTCTCATACGACCCTAACCTTCTACAGGGGGAAGGCCATCAATTCCTTCCACAGCTACAAATTACATCTTATTATGTACCCTTCCCTCCAAATTTTCCCTATTTTTATACTAAATCAGAAACAGTTGCATATATAGGAAACTCTTGTGAGTACACTTATGACAACAAGATATTCACCACTACACAGTAAAAACTGAAATAGTAAAATTTGCCTTCTAGAGTCCATCGAATTCTTTTTGACAAACTCCAAATGGATTCAATTAATATTAAAGTTGAACCACATTGTTTCAAATGGTTAAAATATAGGTACCCCTTTTTTTCCAGCATTTGACTAAACAAACGAATGTTAACAAGTAGTATGTACCTATGAATTCAAATTTTACTTACACGGCACCTCCCATAAAATTTCTTGTACTTGTGGAAAGAATAGAAGAAGCATCTCCTCCGTGGTCCTGCTGGCTGAAAGCCCGAAACTCAATTCGCCCACTTCTCTTACATGATTTGCTCTATGTAATCACACCCATCACTTACTTCTCATCTCATATCAATAATTCATGGCCCTCTTTTCCTACATGTTTTGTCTATCTTCTAAGTGTCTAAACAAATACCAATTTGTCTGCTTAAATCAATGAGTTCATATCTTCAGTGCAAATCAAAGGCTAAACCACTTCCAATTTTAAAAATGCCTTTGACATACAAAATGAGGTCAAGCTCTACATTATAAGCAGTGTACATGAGCAATGAACATCAAAATGGACACCGGCCCAAAGATAAGATTCAATACTTAATGCATCCTTGTACACTAGTACTCTCCAGAGTTTTAATCACTAATATATTCTGACTTATGAAGTCTCTCTCAGCTAAAACCCCACCATCAAAATAGTGCTTCAATTGTTTTGGAGGGTAAATGATATATGCCAAGAAGGCTATGCAATAAGATTAAAACAATAATAGCAACATCTCCGATAGGTTCAAGGCTCCCTCAAGCCAAACCCTATCGTGATTAATCCTAAAAGGCGGATAACACCATTACCTCCTTTAAAATCCCTTATTAGAACTTCAACCAAAACAAGAACCTATAAGTTGATCAATCCCTATAGATATTTTGATATCAAAGATTGTTCCCACTATCACCCAATCAAGGTCTAAATGCAGCAGAACTGATGCGAAATAGAAAAGGAATAATAATTGAAACTGCAATTTTAATACGATATTAATATTTCATTGTACTGTGCATGTCGTTAGTTTCTAGTGGATTTATAAAAATGGCTGTACAATCTAAAAAAGTTTCATCTCAGTAATAATAGGAATTTAATACTGTATTAATTTCTTAATTTCAACGACGACAGTTATAGAGCTTATCTTTTACTCTATCTTTCTTATTCTCTTACTGTATAGCTTTGGGCATATTGCCTATGAATAGGAAGGAATAAAATTCCGGAAGTTTGAGAGATTTCATGTACTGCTCTATATTAGCTACTTTGAGCCCCAACATTACAGCCTTAGCATCCACTTCGCCCAGCACAGTCCCCACACACTCCTTCCTCTTTCCTCCTACCAACACTACTCAACAAAACTGACCTTTATGAAAACAGCAATGCCTCTATGTTGCAACTTGCAACAGCTGACATATTTACATAGCCATCTATATCTGAGATTCCGAGTATCCAATTCTGTAGTTCACTTGCTAGGGCATTTTGCAACACAAGAACAAGGTTGACAAATCCCAGAATCACAAGAGCATCCCATTTGCATTTTAACATGAGTATCTGACCAATCAAACAACACCTCCGGGTAGAAATGTTCAACCAGTTACCAAGGTTAAAACATCCTTGTTTTAGCCGAAATCGACCACTATTTGTACATTACATCCCTTTGATGCCCCAAAAGGAACCTCTGCCTTAAAAATCAATTATACGACCAAATTCTTTTCAAAGGTAAAGCCATGGCAAAAACTTGAAACAATAACTGGGCAAAAACACACACTATTTGATACCAAATTGTATATTACAGTATAATCTTTGCAAATGAATTAAACAACCAACAATCTAGAACTCAAAAGCAAAGAGAAGCAACAATTACCAAACGAGAGGCCAACAAAGAGTGCAGCAGGAGCAACAGCGGACGCAATCTCCTTAACCGGCCCAATCCCAATCGGCATTGTGCTTTGCCCTTGAGATGTCCGATAAACTCTCCGGCTACTACTTGAGCCACCGCCGCCAGTCGCAGCAGCGGCTCTTACGGTGGTGAATTTCAGCTTCAAACATCGCCTTCTCCCACCAACAGTGGCCGGAAACTGCGAACTCTGCCGGAACTGATGCTTGTGAAGCCGAAAAGCAAGCTGGAAAAAGAGAGAGAAGCGAAATTTAGGGAAAATCATTCATCAGTTTTATTAAAGAAGCAAATGAATGCCATAGATAGATAGATAGAGAGAGAGAGAGAGAGAGAGAGAGAGAGAGAGGAGTACCTGAGGGTGGGAGGAGAGAGAGAGGTTGGAGGAAGAAGAGGGAGCGGACGCCATTGATGGAAGTTGGAGGTTGCTTCAGTGATAATTAAGCATTTAGGGCATAAATATTTGGGTTTATGCAACTACTGTGAAAATTTCTACTATCTCTTTGAAGTGTGGAGTTTAGTAGCAGGATAAAGCGCCGCTGCTCGAAGCAGTGATGGGAGGGGAAGAGAGAGAGAGAGAGAGACAGGACGGGAGGGAAGGAGAAGACGAATTGACAGTGGTGACTCCACTGGACAATGTGCCAGAATTTTCTTGACATGTTTGGGCTAAAAATGTGCAAAATTTTGGGCTGTTTGACTTTTTATTGGGCTTAGCATTGTTGTAGATAAAGTAAACATCTATTTATAGATATGAGGACTGTGGTCATAAGCAATATAGGCCCAATCCATAACCAACTAGTACTCCAAGAAAAAAAGGCAGCTTGAAGGAGGGTTGGTGAGGATTTTCTTTTCTTTTTTCTTTTTTCTTTTTTTTTTTTTTTTTTGAGCGGCGACTTAGGCCTTGTTTGACAATTATCTGGTAGTTGGTGGCTGGTTGCTGGTTCAATTAGCTGGTTGTTGATAACTTGTTGTATTAGCTGATTTGACTAGCTGGTAGCATTGGCCGGTTATAAAAGATGTTTGGTAAAGTTAGCTGGTTTTCAATAGGAGGTAATATATAAAATGACAAATAAAGACATGGGTATAATTTGGGTAAAATTGGTTGGGGTGTAATTATTGCCAACATTGCGGTAAGAGGGTCATTTTGAAAAGAGGAATTCAACAAGCCAATGCAAATAGCTACCATCCCCTAACTTTTCCAATTTGGATTGTTTGGGTCTAAAAAGCCATCTAACAAGTTAGTTACCAAACAAGCTTTATTGTGTTTTCAAATTGTCAAATAGTCAAACAAGTTGAAAATGCAACAAGATGGCTCAAAAAGTTGGTATCCAAACAAGGCCTTACAAGTCTCAAGAGGCCTGCCCATGTGAACTGGGAGGAGTAAGGAACCAAACCCCAACCCACAAGGCCGGAAGATGGACCAAAGTCCATTATAGGAAATTCCCCCACAAATGTGGGTAGTAAGATTCGAGCTCCCAAAGAAGCTCTCACCACTCGAGACAACTCTTAGGCCTTGTTTGGCAATCAGCTGGTAGCTGGTTCGATTAGCTGGTTGTTGATAGCTTGTTGTATTAGCTGGTTTGATTAGCTGATGGTATTGGCTGGTTATAAAAGATGTTTGGTAAAGTTAGTTGGGTATCAGTAGCTGGTAATATGTAAAATAACAAATAAAGATATGTGTATAATTTGGGTAAAATTGGTTGGGGTGTAATTATTGCCAACATTGGGGTAAGAGGGTCATTTTGAAAAGAGAAATTCAACAAGCCAATGCAAAAAGTACCCCCCTTAGCTTTTTCAAATTGGATTGTTTGGGTCCAAAAAGTAATCTAACAAGCTGGTCACCAAACAAGCTTTATTGTACTTTCAGATTGTCAAATAGTCAAACAAGCTCTTTCTTAGTATGTTAAGTGATTGAGGATGGTAACTTCCATTTCATGCAATGCAGAGGAAATATGGATGATGAGATGTCTGAAGACCAAGTCAACTATGTCATGGTAATAGTGTGTTAAGTGATTGATGTGAATTGTCCACACTATTATTTTTTTTTAGGAAAATTTTCATTTTGGATAACTAACATTAGACTTAATTATAATTTGGGTATTTGTCTTTTCAATAATCTTATTTTGGATACTTGAAATTTTGAAAATCGTCTCTTTTGGCTCATTTCATTGACGATGTTAAAAATCCCGTTAAATGCTGATGTGTCATTAAGCAAAAAATTCTTGAAAAATTCCAATTACCTATGACTACAAATAAATATTATAGTAAATAAATTTTTTGATTTTTCTAAAAAAATTTGGGGAATTGTTCAGGATTTTTTTGCTTAATGACACATCAGCATGTAGACGAAAAATTTAACCCCGTTAGTAAAATGACCTAAAATGAGACACAATTGAAATGTCAGGTATTCAAAATGAGATTATTGAAAAGACAGGTACCCAATTGCAAATAGGCCTGCAGACGTCAGGTACCCAAAATGAAAATTTTCCTTTTTTCTATAATCAAAATTTTTAAGTAAAGTTGAGAGTTCCATTTAGTGCGAGCACTTTATTCGTTCGTGAACTGACTCGAAGTGGACATAACTAGTTAGTATAATACAAATGGAGTGGTTGAGTGGATAGGGACCCATCCACCCTTAACCAAGGTTGGGTGTTCGAATCCCGCCTTGGGATATGGAGCAGTCTTAAATCCCTTGACCAGCTGTCCCACCCTTTGAGGTGCCTACAAGGCAGCGCGGGAAATAGTAATTGTTGTCGACGGTGGATACCCTTGGTTGTGAACCAAAAAAAAAATAAAAAAATAATACAAATGGAGTCACGATGAACCTTCGTTCAAGACAAACAAAAAAAAAAAAATAAAATAAAATAAAACAAAACAAAACAAAAAAAAAAAAAAATGGGTAGTACCAAAATTTAATTTCAAAAAGATTTGAAAGACAATATAATTGTTAGTGTAGAAATTTAACCTAACTTACTAATTGAAAAAAAAAAAAAAAAAACGGGAAACTAGAGGTAGGAATTTGGATTTGAAACTCATCTTCATCATTATTTATCTCAATTATGAAAAACAAATACACAACAAAAAGAGGTACTATTTTTTTGATAGGACAAAAAGAGGTACTATTGCATGTGTTAAATTGCAGTACTTCCTTGACGAACCCCGCCCAAATACTAAATAAATCAATATGATATTTCAATAATACCCTTAGACTTTAAGGATATAATAAAACATTTATTTTGGTTTGATTCATTCTTTAATTTTATGAAATCGATTAGATAATTTATTGTCTAACCACTATCATCATATACCCTCATACTTCGGTTTCCATGAATTTGAACATGGGAAATTTCTCATCCACATGGTATATAATCACCCATATGACCCCAAATGATTATTGACCAATTCAAAAATTAAAATCGTATTTTTCAATTTAGTAATATAAGTCAACTCGATTGTTGTTGAATTCACGAATTAGAAATTCGCCAAATAATGCCTGAATCATGCCGTTACAATGAGTATAGTACAATTTACAGTACAATTGTACAACTAATCGCATTAAGAAGAAATCGTCGTTGATATGACTTAGCTAATAACGGCCTTTGGAATTTATACAAAACTACCGTCCCTTTTGCCGGCTTCTATAAAAATCCTTGCTATTGTTTCATCACATAACAAACCACCAAAAACAACTGCTAGTAGAATTCTAGTGTCACATAGCTAGTGTTGGCTAGTAAAGTTTGAGCAATTTTTCTTCTGGTTATGGCGAATTCAATGATGAAGGCTTATATTGTTGTTGCTTGCTTGGTTGTCATGACCGTGGTTGTGTCCGCACACGAGGGCCATGAACATGTGCATCATCACTCTCCTTCTCCTTCCCCGACTTCATTAGATGGATCCGATCCGAGTTCATCAGAGAACGCTTCAAGCTCACTTGCTCCCCTTTCGGCCTTGATCATCGGTCTTGTTGGCTTCATTTTCTCAACTGCAAGGATTTGAACATGCTTTATAATATTTGTGTAATATTTTTATAAATAACTTTATATATTGTGTGTGTTGTATTGCATTTGCGAGTTGTTTTGATTGTTGTTGGCTTGTTCCTTAATAATAACTCATTTACCTAATGAGTAATTTCTTGATATTGTGTTGTTCATGATCCCTTTGTTCATAAACTGTATCATGCGTGTGATGCTATAGTATAATTTTGATATATCTTTTCAAGAAAAATAAACTAAATGCATTATCTTGTCGGAGATTTGAGAGACCAAATGAAAGCTAAAATTACATTGGTCTATTTTCTCTCAATGTTCTACAATTATAGTCTTGATTAGATGGATAATTGAAGGAAATGGAATTAGTTAGCTAGCATTTGCAACTGTTATAAGGTTTTTCGAAGAGATTATAGATGACATTTTGTTACTCACTTTATCACAAGATATTAGTAATATTGACTTTTTCGATCAACTTTGACTTATAATTTTTTCAAAAAGTATTTTGAGTTGTCATTTAAGAATTATTTAGATTGTTATACTAAAGCTACTTCAACAAGATAGTCTTTTTTCCTTAAAATTATTTACTTAGCTAATTTATATATAGGCGATATAAATTTATGGTCAAACTAAGGCTTTGTTCTCCTCGACTTATTTTTCTGTTTATTTCAGCAAAATCAACAAAAATCAGTTTAATTAGTAAAAATCAAAAGAAATCAACAAAGTCGCTCTCTGCCAATTAAATCGAATCAACAAAAAACAACGACATTCAACAAAAATCAGTAGAATCAATAAAAATCAACAATCAATAATAATCAACAAAAATATCATGAAGAGAACATAACTTAAATCTTAAAAATCAACAAGTGAGAAGTGAGTATAACATTGAGCGCATTTGTATGCATCGGAATATAATGAGCCAATCCGAAAACAATTGGGTTTATTTTCCTAGTATTGTTTCATCACATAACATTATCAAAGCACCAAATACTATACTAGGTGTCACATAGCTAGTGTTGGCTAGTAAAGTTTGAGCAATTTTTCTTCTGGTTATGGCGAATTCAGTGATGAAGGCTTATATTGTTGTTGCTTGCTTGGTGGTTGTCATGGCCGTGGTTGTGTCCGCACACGAGGGGCACGAGCATATGCATCATCACTCTCCGTCTCCGTCTCCTTCTCCTTCTCCGTCTCCTTCTCCTTCTTCTCCTTCTCCTTCTCCATCTTCATCAGCTGGATCTGAACCGAGTCCACCAAAGAACGCTTCAAGCTCACTTTCTCCCGCATCAGCCTTGATCTTTAGTCTTGTTGGCTTCATTCTCTCAACTGTAACGATGTGATCGAACATGCATGCTTTACAATATTTGTGTAATATTATAAATAACTTTATGCATTGCGTGTTTTGTTGTGCATTTGTGAGTTGTTTTGGCCTAAGAGTGTGGTTGGCTTGTTTCTTAATAATAACTTATGTACCCAATGAGTAATTTCTTGATATTGTGTTGTTCATAATCCCTTTGTTCGTAAACTGTATCATGCGTGTGTTGTTATAGTTTAATTTTGATATATCTTTTCAAGAAAAAGAAACTAAATGATTTAACTTATTGGAGATTTGGGAGACAAGATGAACACATAAAACTGCATTGGTCTATTTTCTCTCAATGTTTATCTTCAATCGGAGTCTTAATTAGATGCGATGGATTTGAAGGAAATGGAATTAGTTAGCTAGCATTTGCAACTGTTATAAGAGGTTTTTTTGAAGAGATTATAGATGGCATTTTATTTTCTTTATTACTCACTTTATCACAAGATATTAGTAATATTGACTATTTTCGATCAACTTTAACTTATAATTTTTTCAAAAAGTATTTTGAGTTGTCATTTAAGAATGACTCATTCCATCCTTTATAAACCTTAACAAACCACTCAAATATTTGTCCCTTATGAACATTAACAAAACAATTTTTACCCCTTAAATTCACCAATATACCCTTTCACTATCTTTACACTATAATAAAATAATCCAATACTCTACCTACACCATGTAACCTTCCCACAACTCTGTTAAACTCTCACAATAAAAAAAATCACCCACTCACCTTATTTTAAAAATTACCTACTCACATTATAGCACATTATAACACACTTAAGGGAAAAAGTAGTGGAATAAACAACCCTCAAAATTTCTTCTTATACTCCACACCACAAATGGTTTGTTAATGTTTACAAGGGATGGATGGAGTATTTAGATTGTTATACTAAAGTTACTTCAACAAGATACTCTTTTTTCCTTAAAATTATTTACTTATATATAGGCGATATAAATTTACGGTCATCAAACTAAAGCTTTGTTCTCCTCAACTTATTTCTGTTCATTTCAGCAAAATCAACAAAAATCAATATAATTAGTAAAAATCAACAAAAATCAGTAAAATCAAGTCGCTCTCTGCCAATTAAATCGAATCAATAAAAATCAAAGATATTCAACAAAAATCAGTAGAATCGACATAAATCAACAATCAATAATAAATATCAACAAAATTATCATAAAGAGAACATAACCTTGATCTTAAAAATCAACAAGTGAGAAGTGAATATAATATTGAGCGTGTTTGTATTCGAATATAATGAGCCAATCCGAAAACAATTGGGTTTATTTGGGTGATCTTGAAATTAGCCAAAGGCCAAAGGGTGGAATGATAATCTATCCATTATACACTAGGAGGTATCATATCAAAGGAAAATTATAACAAAATCCTTGTTAAACAATTACCTTTCTCATTTCCTATTAGCTTATGACGCCCCCTTACATGAACATATCAGCTGGTACCACTTACACGGTTACCACTTACACGGTATGTAAAATTAAGATGTCTGCCTAAGGTCAAAAAAGGAAGTATCGTATAAGGTTTTTCTTTTCTTTTTTTTTTTTTTCAAGGGAGGCACATATACCAGTATAAAAAATTTACATACCATAGAGGAGGGAAATCGAACTTGGAATCAAATGTACCGAAAGCTTCATTCTAATTAACCACTAGGCTAAAACCTCATCAGCACCAAATGTCACACTGTTATATCTATATAAGAAAAATTATTTAAGATATTGCTTTTAACTGGTCTAAGAAAATTAGATATCTATGCATGTTTCTTGTGGAATTAAAGTTCACGTATTCCTAATAACTTATTACATAGGTAAATGGTATTTTGAGTCCGTATATCTAAGATATGTAGATTTTAAAAAGGTCGTGTGTCTTTTTGCGTTTCCATATCCCTGTATCCCGTTTCCGCGTCAATACAAATTACAATATAGGTAGTAAATAGCTGAAATCTAGTGAAATCTTTTCTGATTCGATCACATTTACCAATCTATTAACAAATCACACGTGGTTTCCCGGTTTACATTTCTATCCATTTCACTCAAGATCAAAATTGCAGATTTGGTAAAAATCATCGTGGATACATGTCCTGTGCTGTTACGCGGCATTCCATTGAATTGAATAACACCAATAATGCAACTTGGACGGCCATTTCTCTTCTATATAAACCCCCATATACTTCAATACTTCTTCAAAAACAAAAAAACTTGCATTATTATTACATATTTGCTAGCCAGTTGCAAATAAATTCATCAACTTTTCCTTGCAATGGCCAATTCTCATGTCAAAGCCTTCACCTTTGCTGCCTGTTTGATGGTTATGGCTGTGGCCGCAACCGCCCACGAGGGCCACCACCACCCCCCGGCACCAGCTCCATCGGAGAGCGGATCGAGCTCTCTTGCTTCCTTCCCGGCTTTGATCGTCGGCCTCGTCGCTTTCGTCTTCTCAATGGCAAGGATTTGAAGATGACGATCTCATGATCTCTAGTCTTTCATTATTTGTGTGTGTTTTGTTGGGTTGGATTTGTCCTCCCAATGAATATGTTTGAATTTGTCTTTCAATAATGTTTCATCGTGTATTGACTGAGTATTCGTTCATTCTAATCACATTTCTTTCATTTTTATTGGATCTTTTGCTGGAATTTGTCTTGTGGGTGATCTTATTATATGATTCGATATTGGTTCATATCATTATTAGACTGTGTAATGGTAGCAAAAGAATCACGTATTACACACAACAAAATAATCACACATCGAGTTTTTTTATAATTCAAAAAAGAACTTATTGATTGGAAGTAATGTAATAAACATCTAAGGAGATCAGAGTAATGTATGATACATACAACACGATAATAAATAATCATGATTCATGCCCTCCAAACATTCATTGAACACTTTCAAGCAAATAAGCAATCCTTTTGCATTTACAGACACTAAAACAACACATACCCACTTATTATCAATAAAGAAAAATACTCCCTCTATTTGAAATTAATAGCCACATTTGACTCTTAAACTTAGCTATGGCTAATAATTTTGATGCATGATTATGAAATTAAATTGTCCAAAAAATTATAATGGCCAAGTCCTAATAGAATATCCACGTATCATTATTTTTTGGTGTCTGAAAGGAGGAACTTCCTTCTTTCTTGGGCGTGGCTAAAGGGCACCTACTAACGCACGGCCTCGGGTATTCCACAAATAAATTATAATGGCCAAGTCCTAATAGAATATCCACGTATCATTATTTATAGTAGCAAGGGCCAATGGGCTCATTTGGATGTCTCATTACCAGTAAAGATCTTTTATCTCATTTCGTGTCTTGTCTTATATCTCATTCTTTTATATATTTGACAAAATCACGAATGATGGAGTGTATATTTAAGATATGAGATGAGATACAAAATGAGATAGATGATATGTCGATCTCGAGCGTCTACCACATTCTTACAACCATTATCTTGTGAAAGTCTCCTTTAAAAATAAATCTAACCATGTATATATCTTTTCTTTTCCTTTTTTTTTATGTACCAGGTAGTGCAAATTATTTTCCAGAAAACCACCTTTAACTTTGAGGATTACGAAAAATAATAGTAACAAATGAGAAGTTTCTTCACATCATGTGGAACAAACTTGACTTAAATACCAAGTGTAATTGCACAAGGTATACTTTGGGTTGTATCTTATGAACATAATTATACACCAGATCATAGTTGGTGTTATATACTTCGTTGGTTAGTACTTAGTAGTGTCATTTCCCAACTACGAGATTATAGCTAGGGAGTATTAGATAGTTCGCTTTTTTGTTCCAAAACAACAGAATCCCTTTTGCATTGTATCGGTACACAAATGGGCAAAGTGCTACATATTGCGGGCTGTGGCCTGTGTGGTCCACTGGCTGTGGTTCATGGTGATGGCCCAGCCAGCCTGCTATCCTAAATGTCCAATGTGACTGTGAGAGTGAGACCGTCTGACATGATTAAACTGATGCCATTGCCGGTCCAAGATAGGAAGAAAAAAAAAATTAAAATAAAAAATAAAAAATAAAAAACGGAAATAGAAAAAAGCCATTGCCGGTCCCCTTCCCCATCCCACGCAATTAGCACTTTCTCTCACTTAACCACCTCAGCTTACGTAACCATGGTTTCAACTTTCGCGGCTTTAAATATAGCTTTCCTCCTTCGCTCTCTTCTCCCCAAATTCAAATTTTCAGAAAAATCAGAAGCTCAACGCTCACGCTCTGCTCTGCACTACGAAAATGGCGAGAACTCTCTCCCTCGATCTCTTCTTATTCTCTCTCCTTTCAACCACTAATTTGAACGAAAATGGCGATTTCATCGCTTGCTGTTTGAAATTCTAACTCTACAATGTCGTTTCTCTTCAGGTTGTTGCACAGAAATTGAAGGAAGCCGAGATCACCGAGCAGGATTCGCTTCTTCTGGTAGTTCTCTCACTTTCATATGCTAGATTTTCACTATTTTTCAGCTGTTTATCTTGATGCTTTTAGTTTCTGCTTTTCTGTAACTTAATCGGTGTTTAAGCTTCATTCTATCGTCCGTTGATCATATTATGGAAGTGATTGGTGAATTTAGTGTGTTACGCTGTTGAGTTTTGTACTGGATTCAGTTTATGGCTTGTTCAACAAGTTAATTTCGAAATTTCCGAAAATTATGTTGAAACTTATGTAAATTTGTGCATAATGACTTTATAAGCTTCTAGTTAGAGCTTAGTTTTGTGATTTAATGGTTGGAGAAGGTACTAATGAAGGTTTTGGTACTTTGAATTTGAAATAAAGGAATAATGAAGTTTAATATGGCCGATTAGAATATGTCGTTAGTGTTTTACTGATGGTAACGATTAAACGCAGACAAGGAACTTGCTGCGGATTGCGATTTTCAACATCAGTTATATTAGAGGACTATTTCCTGAGAAATATTTCAATGACAAATCTGTTCCTGCACTCGGTAAGGTTTGCGGTTGATTTGAATTAGCTTTGCTCAGAATAAGAGAATTGGTCCTCTTCTGGAAATTGTAATGTATAAATAATCTACAGAGATGAAGATAAAGAAGCTCATGCCGGTGGATGCCGAGTCCCGTAGGCTGGTAGATTGGATGGAGAAAGGCAAGTGTTGTGAGCTGGTTTGTGATGCATGATTTTATGAAGCTAAGAAATGTTTTCATAGCTGATAGATTTTGCTGGATGTCGCAATTTTGTAGGTGTATATGATGCGCTGCAGAAGAAGTATCTCAAGACGCTGTTGTTCTGTATCTGTGAGGCAATAGGTGGACCGATGATTGAGGAATATGCATGTAAGAATGTTGTTACAATTAATGTCATTCCCTGTATATATTTCAGTTTGATTGAATTAGGCGTCTGTGCCTTGTTTTCCGCCTCATGTAATGGTGCATTTGTTGGTGTTTACTGAGCTAATAGTTGTGTTATAGTTTATTTGAGCTCTCAATCATAGTCTGGCTAAACAACATTCTGATACATATTCCCTGCAGTTTCTTTTAGTTATTCAAATGCTGATGGGGAAGAAGTCTCAATGAATATCAACCGCACTGGACACAAGAAGCAAGGAGGAACTTTCAAGTGCAACTCGACTGATGAAGTTACTCCTAAGCAAATGAAGTAATTTCTACTTCTATTAACACTTGATTTGTTATTAATGTCTGGAATCAATTTTCTCTAGTTTCCGGTGATGGAAATCCTAACTCGAAAGTGACTTGTAGGAGTTCTGCTTGCAAGATGATTAGGACACTAGTTCAGCTCATGAGGACACTTGATAAAATGCCAGAAGAGGTATATCTTCTCAACAGTCTAATCACGAGATTTGATATATCTCTGTGAATTGCAGTTGATGTATGTCTCCAACTTTAACAATACTGTTTTTTCATCTCAGCGCACTATCTTGATGAAGTTGCTCTACTATGACGATGTGACGGTATGGAAATTTGGATGTCGCTTGATTCTTGCACCTTCTACAATCTATCCCTATATTTTGAATAGTTTTTAAGTTATGCAATAAGGATGAAACCTCAGGAAAGCCCTATGTGCTCGTTTGTAATACATGTCATATCATCTTGATTAGATGAAAATTTGGTAAAAACAGATCACATTAGTTAATTCTTGCATGTATCAGGCATTAGCTACTAGCATCTGCAATAGGTGCAAACAGTTAAATGACCATTAGTGCCATTAGAGTATGGCATAGTTTGACCTTCACATTATCTCTAGCCCTAGGATACGTCTTCCTACACTACTTAGTTTTATGACTTGCAATTAGTAGGTACCAAATTCTCTTCATTTGCATTCTCTATTTGGCCCAACTAAACCATTGAAATGTCTATACATTTTTGCATGGATACTCTACTAATGGTAATCACTGGTTGGCATTGCAGCCAGCTGACTATGAACCTCCATTCTTCAGGGGCTGCACAGCTGAAGAAACTCATAATACGTGGACAAGAAACCCCTTGAGAATGGAGGTTGGAAATGTAAACAGCAAGCATTTTGTATTGGCTCTCAAGGTGAGATATAGGTCTCTACAAAAGGGTTTGATATACAGGTGATGATTTTTTTTGCTGCACCTATAATGACATCATTGACTATTCCAGGTCAAGAGTGTGCTTGATCCATGTGAGGAGGACGAGGAAAACCAGGATGATAGTGTGAGTTTGGGAGCTGATTCTGTTCAAAGAGATGATAATTCAGGGTCTGATAGTGAGGTATCCCCTTCTTCTAAAAAATTTCGCACTAAGCTTGGATAGTATGTACTGAACTGTTATTGCATTTAATGAACTCTATCCTTCCATCCTATTCAGGTCAGCTCGTCCCAAGAGGATGGCTACATAGTTGCACCAGTGGGTAATTACTTTGAATATCACTTCTATTTCAATTAGATCCTATAATGACCTTAAGCACACATTATCTGTCAAATTATCTGTTTTTTCTCCTTTTAATATGTGTTTTCTCAGACAAGCAGCAACATTTTCAAGACGATACCAGAAATTCTGAAGGAAGTGGTACAAAAACTTTTCAGAGTCATTAAGCAATTGAATTGAAATTTGAAAGGACTGCTACTTGTTTCTCATGAAACATGTATCTGGCAGATAATACACAGGATCCAGCAGAAGATGAACATCAATTGAGCCGGGTGAAGGACTGGATCAGCTCTGGCTGTCTCAAAACTGTGGAAAATACTGATGTGCTTGCAAAATTCCCTGACATCTCACCGGTACAAATCATTTTCTGGCAAAGATCTATATTATTTGTTTTATTGATCCACTCCACAGAGTAAGTAGGGCATGTTCGTTCTAAAATTTGGATCCCTCGCAGGTGTTGGTTGAAGGTAAATGTTGCATTCCACCACTTTGCCAGAAAGGAAGTATGAAAGCTTTACTTTTAATCTTACATCACAACCGACAAGTGTATTAACATTTATATTTCGATTGACGTCAGAGATCATGGACAAGCTTATTCTCGAAGGTGTTTTATCTAAAACTGGAAATGATACCTATGCCATTAACAAACATAAGGTTACTTAATTCTCTTTTCTTTCATTTATGTTCATGCCTTTCCTTCCACATTCTGTCTAGGATACCATTAAGTGTATGGTAGTAGTATCGTTCATCTCTTTAGTCTTTCCTATATTAGATAGGTTCATAACTATTTATATGGCCTTACTGAAAATGCAGGACTTTGAATATGAGTTTGATGTGAAAGAAGAAATTCATGACCCAGTGACCTTAAATGGCAACCAAGCTCTCCCTCGTTCAGGACAAGATTACTTGTACATGGAGGTTGGTTATGTGTTCCGTGCATGGTGAATCAAGTGTTCCTTAGATTTAAAATTACAGTTGCATTGTACATGTGCTACTATATGACTTGAGAGTGCAAGTATTGGCTCTGTTTTGCACCATACGACTAGCATCGTGCTTCTGGCAAAGATTTACATGGAGGTTGACTGCTTAATTTGTTGTTCCCTGCCTATCAGGCCAAGCTCTTAATAGATTGCTATATTGTTGCATTCTTGGTAACATGTAATACTATATAATCTGAAAGATTTAGATGGAAGAATTGGCTTTGATTTCAGCATCATGGGTTGTAGTTTGAACTCCAAACATCAGGGTGGCGAACCTTGTAGATGCGTGTGACAACACCTCTTCCCCCCCCCCCCCCCCCTTCTCCCTGTTCTTGTTTTTGATGCAAAATCAGCTTTTCCAAGCCTGTAATGTTGTGTATGTAGAAGTTCAAATCAGTGTTCCATTTTGTGCAGTGTTCTGAGTATTCGACTCATATATAAGTTCTGTATGCAGGCATTATACCGCACACTTCCCTTGGACTACATTACTGTTGCCAAACTTCAGAAAGAGCTTGATGGGAAGGCCAACCAAACTACTGCAAGAAAACTACTTGACAAAATGGCCCGAGAAGGATTTGTTGAAGCCACAAGCAATCGCAAGCTAGGTCTGTGCAGCTCTTTTCATGCATATTCCCCTGTAAAACTGCATAAAAGAGAAATCTTACCCTATTGGCTTTATTTATTTTGCTGTGCCACAGGCAAGCGTGTAATCCATTCAGATTTGACAGAGAAGAAGCTAAGTGAAGTGAGAAAGGCCTTTGATTTTGAGGCTATGGTAATAAGAATAATTGGCTCCGAATGTTTGAATCCAACTGTGTTAACAACTGTATGCACAAACAGTTATTTATCCTAACATAATATCATGATCAGGATATAGATACTATTGCATCACAGAACAAGTTGAATCATGCTGGATTAGGAAAAAATGGTGAGACACTGTCACATTTTTCCAACTCTCATAGGCTTATTATCAGGCGTTTGTTTGCTAATTGCTTCTTTGATATACAGGAAATAATAGCAAGGCTGATATGTCAACCTGTGGTGTCCTTCATTCAATTGGATCAGATCTCACACGCATGCGAGTCCGTTCAGAATCTGAGATACATCAGAATGGTCCTTTACGGAGTGATCAGTCTGTTTCAAGGGGGGATGCTCCAAATACTCCGGCAAGCAAGGCTGGCGTAAGTTTTACTAATTTTTCAATACTAAGCATATACTTTGTAAAATTTCAAGTAGTCTTTTTTTGGGGGGGATTGGGGGCAAAAAGTTCATATAGTAATTCTTATGTGATATTTTGCAGCCAGTAGCTTCAAGGGAGAGTATTATGCCAGGGAATATAAATGGACACAGCTTGAACTCAAATCAGGTTGACAAAGTAATTTGCAGCAGGCCATCCCAAGACAAGCGGTCTAGGAAGGCAAGCACGGTAAGTTCCAAAATGCTGCAGACGTGTTACTCTACGATTAGTACTTGAATTTGACAGATATTAATGTAGTAGTATGAAATTCATGTTTAATAGTTGTAGTTCTAGTGGTATTCATGTAGAACTGAAGTTGTTGCGATGTTCTTCTGGAGACAGCTTCTAACCAATGTTTCTTTTTGGTCTTGAAACAGGTTAAAGAGCCTATCCTTCAGTACTCAAAGCGCCAGAGATCTCAAGCAGCTTAAAAATGCTAAGCTTTTAAGTCAAGGTGAATAATTTTGCTGAGTTACTGTTATCATGATTTAATAGAGTGGAGTTACATCTTGTTGCTGTTTCCGCTAAGAATGTTTGGGAAATCGTAAGCTAATTGACATTTGACAATAGTAGCTGAAGACCTTAAGTCTTATAGAACTTCAAAGAATTTCTTATGCCTTCTTCACAACAAGGCAGCCTTTAACACGCGCAACTTCTGATATATCCAAATTTGGTAATTCTTGGTTAAAAAATTGAATAGCAAGCGATGAATAAGAGGTGGATCTGTTGAGATGGGATGGGCCTGTAGTGGAGGTCATTTTGGGCTTTTGTTGTTGGGCTTTATGATTAGTTTGTTGATGACATGCAGATATGTGTTTACATTTGCTAATTAAAAAACTTATTAAGTCCCACATCATCAGTTTAAGAGTACCTTGGATGCTTTATTAGTTTGCTACTTCGCTGTAGTGTTGTCCCTGGAACGATACAGAGAAGATTAGCATGGCCCCTGCGCAAGGATGACACGCACAAATCGAGAAATGGTCCAAATTTTTTTTGATTCCATAAGCTGAAGTTTTCGCAATTGCTAGAATTATAACAGCTAGGAACTGTTGAGTGTTGAGTGCTGCAGGAGCCTGGCTCACCCTTTATCTATGATTAGCACTTGTATATAACAGCTTTAAGAAAATGTAGTAGTATGACGTTCAAGTTGAAGTTGTAACTTGCAAGGTTATTATAATTCTTGCAGAACCTAAGATGGTGTTATGTTCACTGGAGACAATTTCTGACCTATGTTGTTTTCTGCCCTGAAACAGGTTAAAGAGCCAAATCCTTCAATACTTGGTGCCAGAAATCTCAAGTTGTTTAAGAATGAGTTGTTTAAGAACAAGTCTTTGGATCACCAGAGGTGAACAGTTTTGCTGCGTTTTCGTTAAGTTGTCATGATTTAATACAGTCGACTTACATCTTGTTGCTGCTTCCATTAAGAATGTTTCGGGATTTGTAAGCAAATTATCAATAGTAAATAGTAACTGAACACTTTATGAGCTGCATAGAATTTTCTTGTGCTTTCTTCATTAGTCTTACAACAACGCAGCCTTGGGAAAATTCCAAGTGGATTAGCACTTAGCACATCCGTGTTTTGATAGATTTAAAATTGGTAATTCATGGTTAAGAAATTGAATAGGAAAGTATCAAGGAGAGGTCGATCTGTTGTTATGGAATGGGTCTGTAAACTGTAGTGGAGTTACTTTGGGCTATTGTTGGATAACTTTGAATGGTTAGTTTATTGATGATCTGTAGTGGTCCCCTGGCATGTGGATATGTGTTGGTGTTGTTAGTTAAAACTTTGAAGTCCCACACCGCTACTTTAAGAACTTCCTACCAACTATATTAGTTTGCTGCTTCGGTAACACATTGTCCC
>BSSO01002065.1:0-20669 GCA_030267885.1 Mesembryanthemum crystallinum | reverse complement strand
AAATAAATGAGGCTTCTAGAACTAGAACTAACAAACAAATGTACAGAGTATCTTCAAAGTGGTGCAGGCTATAACTATCTATGAGGTTTCTCTCACCCCTTGATCTGTAGTTCAGTACATGCATGTTAAATTTGCAACGACAGATAGTATGTATTATGCCATGTTCCCAGTGGCGTAAATCGAACCAGTATATGCATTTGCTATGTGTACGTGTAACGAATCCAAAATAAGCTCGTTCAATACAACATATTTACATAAATAAATAAACGGAAATTTCCTGTGGTACCCCTGAACTTTGGCCTAATACCAGTGGTGTCCACGCTTTTCCAATAATGCCAGTGGTACCCCTGAAATTTGACTTTAACGTTTTCTGTAACCTAATAGTTGACGGAGCTCCTTTCCGTTAGGGTTTTTTTTACTATTTGACTTAGTTAATGTATGGAGGCACTGTAAAATGACTGATATACCCTTACTTGCCTTAATTACACACTGACAAAGTATTTGACAGGCCTTTCCCTTATAAATCGATCCACCCACCATTGTCAGACCTCCAAAAAATTTCTTCAAATTTATAGGAGGCGTGTTTGTCAAATACCTAACAGTTCTGTAATTAAAGCAAGTAAGGTATATCAGTCATTTTACAGTGCCCCTATACATCAACTAAGTGAAATACTTAAAAAAATCTAATGTAAAAGGAGCTCCGTCAACCATTATGGTACAGAAAACGTTAAAGTCTAAGTTAAGGGGTACGAAAAATGTTAAAGTCAAAGTTCAGGGGTACCACTGGCATTATCGGAAAAGCGTGGACACCACTGGCATTAGGCCAAAGTTCAGGGATACCACGGGAAATTTCCGATTTTTTTTTTTTTTTTTTTTTTTTTTATGAAGCTATTCCAAATAAACTTGAACATCGAATATAATATATTCCATCATTTATGTCCTTGCATAAGCTGAGTATACAAATTTTATGCAATTTATAGTATATACAACTTATAAATAAATAATTTCCTCTCAAAAATTTGGTGTGGATAAGGACTTTCTCCTAGGGCATGGTTAAAGGGTATCTATCTATCAACGCACAATTTCGGGTATTGCACGAAAAAAAAAATTCGTATAGGTACTCTTTAGCAAGTTTGAACCTTTGATCTGCTATATAATTTAACATTTTTAATAGTGGCCATGGGTCAAACACTTCTAAGATAATATCATCAAAGTTTAATGCTTATATATAACTCAATTGATGATGGAATTTAATATATAGTAAAAGACAAGTTATATATAAGAAGGTGCCGGTGAATAGCGATCGATACACCTCCTGCTACGTTATATACTTATATTCGGACTCTTGCATTCAACAGCGAACATATCAAACTAACTGAACAATCAGCGCAAACACTGGCTTCGTCAATATGAGCACCATCAAGGGGCAAGTATAATTTATAGGAATCGAAAGTTACAAAAGAAATAGACGATGAGGAAACGAACCTATGACCTTAACTTATCAAACCACTTATGAGTGAGTTTAGAACCACTTGACTAGAGGATGTGAACAAGCCTCTCAATCAATTTCTTTTTGATCCGTAAAAAGGTCTTGTCCTCTAACAAGACAAAGAAAGTGTCAAAAATATTTTTTGTTGGTGTTCAAGGGTCTGTCGAGGAACAGCCCCTAAAATCAAAGGCACCAATGTCTGCAATTTTACTAATATGCCTTCACATAATGCCAATTACTGGCTTGTTAATTGACCGTCAGTGTTGCTTTAGTGAACTGTCATGCCCCCCCTTTTTCATCTAGCCTATAAAAACACTTTATGTTGGTGATTTGAAGCTAGGGACAATTTTCACTATTTATTTATTATTAAATCACATCCAAATTTCCTCAGTCGTCCCTAATTTTAATTATTTAAATTCTGAATAAATATTTTGTTTTCAAGTGCCGAAAATGACAAACTCTATACTTTATCCTACAAAGGAAACAAATCCACTTTTAGTCAAGCTTCATAGCAACAACCCTGATCATATAATGCTTTAAATAATAATAAATCAAAAATAAATAAATAATTAGTCGACGGCCCTCCTGTGATTGGGTGGTTGAATAAATAAATAAATAAATAAACAAAAATTTATATGGTTGATTTTCCAACTGCCGCCCAGTAGCAGTTGATGATGATCTCAAGTATGAAACCGTGTTGAAATGCATGTGAATTAGATTAAGATACCATGGTATATGCATATGCTTGGTCGTTATACCAATTATAATCTGTAGGTTAGAGTTTTAATTCGGTTATGAGTAATTGAAATCTACGGGTTTATATTTTAAAATACCAACTATATATATCAACAAATAGTTGGTGTAAGTCATTCTAAACTTTCGTTATTTAAATAATTTTGAGGGTCTGATTTTTGTAAATGGGAAAACTATAGTGTCAAAGAGTCAAGTAAACCTGTGATTCCAAAAAAAAAAAAAAAAAAGTGTCACTTATATTAGTAGCATAAGCCACGAAAATCTTAGGCACATGGGCCATCTAGTCAACGAGAACATGGAAATCGACCAAAATTCCCACTTCCTATGTTTACTCATTTTACAAGTGGAAATTGCCTTACTTAAATAACTTGTTTAATTACTTTAATTCCTTTTTTTTTTGATAGAAAATTAGAAATTGATTTTGTTCTGTTATTTTCAATTGGGTTTGAATGCTACCAAACTAACCACTCCCAGTCACATGCAAGTATCATGGGGCCATAATCAAATGCTATTAGCCGCGTATCAAGGACCTTGGTAGAGCAAGGAACGAAAAATAAATAACTACCAACTAACTTTATTTTCTTTTTATATTTTTCTTCTTTTATGATTTTTTTTGTTTTTTAAATATATCTTCAACAACAATCTATGTTTCTTCAAGTGTATTATTAGAAGCTCATAAAAGACTAATATATCAAGAGGAAGGGTTGTATAGCTAAAGTCTTCGTTATTAGACTATTGCCTGAAATGAAAAAAAGAAAAAAATAAAAAAAGAAAAAAGCATAAGCTAAAAACAAATATACTCCTCAAAGTCTCCTCAACTAACAATAAACTTCTATCTTTGGTAACAGAAAACAAACTCGACAAAGGGGTGAACATGTTAAAGTGACTATCTAATTGTTGGCAGAACTTTTAAGTTTTTTATTTTAACCATAAGTTTGTTTATTATAAAGCCAAATGGTTAGCTGCCTTATAAGGAACACATATGGTATGGGTGCACACTATGAACACATGACTAATATGCATGGTTAGATCCAACAACACTATAATGATAATATGCTTTCGAGATGTATGCATAATAATGTTTGCTATGGACTGTGAACTAACTGAAAATTCCAGACAAAGTATCTTTTATTAAATTCTCGGCAACATGTCCAACAGATGAAAAACTAACCGCGTCTTGGAAATTCCAAAGGTAAATTAAAATTATAAATCCATCTTTTTATTATGATACTTGAAGTAATGTCTTGGATTAACCAACTTTGCTAATTAAAAATCTTCCTTACAAGTAACTCCACTTCAAGTGCGCCTACGCGGATAGTAACGCCATTGTTAATCCCAAGCAAGCAAGCAAGATTAGGATAAAATAGTTAATTAGTACCGAAATTATGCCATCTTAATTGGAGATCAGTAACTTAATGTAGTGGCAGTACCGGCCGGGTTGCTAATAAGGGCCGGCCGGGCTTGATTACAATTAACCTCCAAAAGGGTACTTGAGGTGTGAAACCCGACTACCAACAGACGCACCGTCAGGCACCAACGTCATTATTGATTAATTGACTTGGGTTTTGCTTCTTTTATTTTAGTGAAGTGACATCACTTGTTAAATACTACTAGTACAAGTTTCTCTCTACCCTTTTTTATTTACTTTTTATAAGTTTATTTATTAAAAACTTGTAGTTGTAGGTGCTGCACCAACCTGATTGGAGACACAGTGGAAATTCTTTTCCAACCTCTATCAAAAGTAAATTTGAACTTGAAAGTCTTGGATCGATTATGATTTGAATTTTAGTATGATTTTCAATAATGTTTGCAATTGTGCTAACTCATATAAGTAGTGGGGATTGATAAGATTATAATTGTAATTCATATTGTAAATCATTTTTTGCATTTGATATCAAAAGAATATCTATGCTTTTCCTGGCAATTATCTTGCGTGAAAAGGGCATTAAAATGTGACAAATATCAATGAGAGAGATTTCAGGTAAAACATCACCCTCTTGGAGTGTCTTTGTAATCCTTTTATCTATAAAAACATATGCATGTAAGCTACTTGTAATTAACAAGCGTAACGTAGCTAGTTTTTGCAAAGAGGTTTTTGAATGTGACTTGAAGGAAAATATCTACAAGGCTAAATCCACAAATCTACAGAATTCTTGATGTAATGAAAATGATATGAGGCTTTCTGACAAGGAAAATATTAAAGGAGAAGAAAAAACAACCTAGCTAAATAATGAAGTTCTTTTTTGGCTCTATTTAACAATCGTTTGAAGGGTGTTAGCTACTATTTTGACTAGACAAACACTTTGATTATGGAGCATAAGTATTTGGTAATCTATTTTTGAAAATGTTATTTCGTAATGATACTTATTTTTTTTTAGTGTTCAAATGTCAGTTATGTTCAGCTTATATTACAAATGAATATCTTTCCTACTTGAATCAATCATCGTTTTAGTAGTTAAGTCATTTAATACTATTGAATAACACTACACTACTAACCATTGTCCAAGTATTAACTAAGTACATCAGCAACTAACAACTACGATTAACTAATGTCCAACATAACCTTCAAAACTCTAAAAAATGAAGATTAGGAAATCTATTTTGGAATGAGTAATTTAATTACTTCTCTATCTCATCACCCATTAAAAAATCATCATCAAGATTATTCAAAATGGTCCAATAACTAGTACAAGGGATATGTATCACTTCTCTACAAACTAACAATATAATGAATGAAGGACACTTCCTTCAATTAGTAGTAACTAATTACATGATCTCAGAAGAGCTGCATTAAGCAGCATATATATACCACACTACTTTGGATCAAGACACCTTAATACATACCATCCCCCCCATACATACATACAAATACAATGCATGCACTATATCTCAAATTAATTAAATTAAATTAAAACTGAAGCTAATTATATTAAATAATTGTAGTTATCAAGAAATAAAAGATTATCACTCCCCCCATTTGATCCAAGTCCAATGAATTAACTCTACCCTCTCTTTTGCTTCCATGCACAAATTAAACCATTCTTGCAACTTGCGGGTAAAGTTGACATAGTACAATTGCATCAACAACATAACTAACTAACTCATCATCATAAGCTATTATTCATTAATACTCACAAATTCATAATTATTGTTTCAATACGTGTTTTTTCATGTGCAAATATATATATATATATAATTATATATATACTAACAATAATTAATTAATTAAATTTTGAGGTCCCCGTAACAACCCACTAAAACTCACTTTATAGTAGCCTAGTATAACGGCTCAAATGACGTTCTGCCAAATAACACAGACGACGACAGAGACATGCTCCATCAAAAACAGCGGTGGTCGGTTACCAAGTAAAACCGGCCAACCTCCATCGCTCTCGCCTCTATCAAACTCGCCGTTTATCTCGCCGATGTATCTATTAATTACTCAATACTCATCATCATTATTATTATTATTGTCACTAGGATTTATGTCCACATGGCATTATTTGGCTACTTGAAGCTTATTTTATTCTACATTTATTATGCATGATCCCAAAAAAATAAATTCGTTCAATACCATATATAAACCAATTATAAGAATTTATAATTTGCATGTGAAATGATTATCATTAAATTCGATATACCTGCCAATTCGCATTTCAACGAAATCCTAACGAACAACCTCAACAATAGTAGAGTAATAACTTACAAAGATTAAGAAAGAATTGAGAGAAAAATTATTGGAGTGTAATTAACATTTAATTTAATTTAATTAACATTGAAATTGATTAAAGCCACACTTCGTGTCCACATGGACCGAGTGCTGATTGACTCTACAACAATAATATACTACTACATTTTTTTTTTTTTTTCTAAAAGGAATTGAATTTACAATCAATCAATTCCTTCAAAAACAAGTCCCCCCCAAAGAAAAAGAAATTTTTGTACCCCGCTCCACAAGCAACTAAAAATACCGGTGGCGTAAAAAAAGAAAGAAAGAAAATTACATGGACAAATGTGGTATGTTGACACTGATCCTAAAGAAAGAAAATTAGGATGTGTGGTCCAAAATTAATGTAAAAATAATTTTCGAGAGAGAGCTAGGATTCATTCACACTGTGGGTGGTTGTTGTAGTGACTGAAAAAACTATCGTTCTTCCGGCTCCCTGTCGCCGTCGAACGATAGTCTAAAAACCCACTTGGAGAGTGACCTTGCTCGTCGAGAATTCTTGAGGTGATTGTGAGTGCTGTTTTTGTTGATGAGCTTCGTATCGAGGAAGTCCTTGATACGTTGCATGGCGATATTGAGAGCATTATTTGAGAGGTTTGCGAAACAGACCCGGAACCATCCGGGTTCGGAACAATGGCAGGATGAGCCGGGTGAGACGTTGAGCTTAACCTCGTACACCATCTCCTTCCACAGCTCCATCTCCGCCTCGAAGGTCTTGGCGCTGAGGATGTGGCTCATGTCGACCCAGCAGAAGAGCCCGCTGTTGCTCTCCAAGCAGCTGATACCGGCCCGCTTCAGGCCCGACACGAGCATTGCTTGTCGCTCTTTGAGTCTACGTTGGTTTTGTAGGATGTAGTCGTCCATGAACTTGTTGTCCGATAGTAGGCCCGCTAGGAGGTATTGGGTTTGGGCCGACACGAGCCCGAAGCTCGACATTTTGGTTGCGGCGGAGACCACCATGGGGTCGTTGGAGTAGATCGCGCCGACCCGGAACCCGGGTAGGCCCAGGTCCTTGGACAGGCTGGCGACCACGTGGACCCGCTCCCACAAGTCCTTGTTGTTGACCCATTTCTTGTCTTTAAGGGCTTCCATGACGCTGATGTATTTGGTGGATGTCTTGAAGACAGTTCCGGCGTAGATTTCGTCGCTGATGAGGTGGATGTTGTTGTTGTTGACGAAGGTGAGGAGGAGGGTGATTTCGTCTTTCGACAACGTGGTTCCCAGCGGGTTTGATGGGTTGGTGACTAGGACGCTTTTCACCTTGAATCCCTGCTTCGTGGCGGAGTTGTAGGCTTCTTCCAAGGCGGACTTGGTAATTTTGAACCCGTTTGAGCTACTGCATTTTATGGGGACTATTTCAGCCCCGGTTCTCCATTTGAGATCCCTATCGAACCTGAAATATTGATATATCCAATGTAACCATTAGTCAACTATTCCATTTATTTTGAGTTGGGTCTCTACCCATCAGTTTAAAATGATCACATTATTAACTACTGTAGTACTACTAAAGTAAATTTGTGCTTACCCTGGGTAGTATGGGGTAGGAATAAGGATGGCCTCGCCGGGGTCGGCCAGGCAAAAAATGAGGGTCTCATTGGCGGAGGTGGCACCGGCGGTGAGGACCAATTTACTGGGGTCAAATGTGACCTTGTTACCTCTCAACTTGGACATGTAACTTACAAAAGCCTGTAGAGTGAACATCAAACAAGCAACCATTAGAATCCCATTTTCCAAGAACTAAAACATGGTTGACGTACAACTGGAAGAGTAGTAGTAAGAATCAATAATGATGAGTAATGCTTACTTTTTTGAATTGAGGAAGGCCGTGATAATCCTGGAATAGAGCGAGATCCCTGAAGACGGATTGACCACCCTGCTTAAAGGATGCGGGATCAGGGTTGTTTTCGAGCCACGACTCGAGGAGATCGAAGCAAAGCTGGTTCTCGGCGAGACCCATTTGGATCATCCCCTCTGGGTTTTGAGACTCGCTGTAAGGATTCTTCTCATACTCTTCCCACCCAAGGAAGTAGGAAGAATCTTGACCGTGATTGTTGAAGGTTGCTAGTCTTGACAACGTCTTCATTTTGTTGTTCTGTTTTAAGAGAAATGGTAGTACTTACTAGCTTTAATTTGTGTAATGTAATGTGATAAGGTAGCAAAGGGAGATTAGAGAGAGGTTTTTAGAGAGAGGTTTTTAGAGAGAGAGAGAGAGAGAAGAGAGGGTTGTAATTGCCGATTGGATGATGAAATGGGAAGCTAGAGAGTAGGGGGTATATATAGGGGGAAGGAAAGGGAGGGTGCCATGTCAGCATAATTAAGACCGAACGATGACACTTTTGACTTGGGTGAGAGACAAATCCTTTAAATTTTAAATTTAATTTTTGATTATTTTACAAAATAAAACAACAACTTTTGTCACCCCACCCAGGCCAGGGCCTTTCTCTCTCTAATTAGGACGAAGTCCCACGCGCATTTAATTTCTTCATCCTCCTAGACAGGGCATATTCAACAGTCTAAGGTTTGTCCCCATCAAAATTAGGTCCTGGCTATATTATACTCCATGTTCTATTTTCTCCTGATGATCTCAGATCAGATCAATGTAAAATATATGTACTCCTATCATACTAGTATGGATTTCATGGGGTGTTTAGTAAGTGGCATTTAGGATCGACACATACAAGTTAGGTTTTGAAAAGCCACAATAAGTAATTTTTAGGGTTGGTTTGTGGTTAATGTGTTTTATTTTAGGTCTTTTACTAATTACCAGCTAGTAATCAATCAATTTTACCACAAACTTTTTACAAAAAGCCATGGTTACCAACTGATCAAAGCAATGCAAGTACTCTAATACAACACTAGCAACGCTATCATCCAGTAGCTAATGTCACATACCAATTGCTAAACAAGGCCCAATTAGCTAGGTCTCAAGTTTATAGCTTACCAGTAGTATAATTTACCCCATATATTGCACATTATACTTTACTGATATTTTTCAAATTAAAATCTACTGACTTGACATTTACCGCACGCATTTATATCATATGGAAACTAGAAAGTATACTTACAGTTTTTGCTGATGTATGTACTATTATAAAATAATGACAATTATTCAATCTCATAAATTTGAAAAACAACAATTCAAGTTTAATTTCTTTCTTCATTTGTTTTAATTTTCAGATTTTTTATGGTGGAAAAAAATATATGAAATACAATAGAAGAGAGAAAAAAAACTAGAGAAATTACTTCAAATACAAAAAATGTGTAAGAGGAAAGTGTACTCACATATATTATGTCATGTTTCCATGTTTTTTCTCAATTACAAAGAATTTGTAATAGAAAAGTGTACTTACAAATTATCTCAAAATCTAAAAACCAAAAGGAGAAAGAAACCAAGTTAAATACCTTTTCAAGTCCGAGAAAGTAAAATAAGAAACATGTTTGTTCTCTTAGAAATGTATTTAATATTGCACATACTGTATGTTTCATGCTTCACTTGCTCATTCCTTAAACAAAGCCACTAAAAAAACAATAAACTAAAGCCACTAAAAATATGGTACCTTGATGAGTCATGGCAATTTGGAAAACACAAAAACAAATCACAATGCGCGTTTGAGAGAGAAGGTGCCATGCCAGCTTATACGTTGGTGGAACCTGTTGAAAAGAGTTAAAAAAAAAATGAACAAAAAAGTAAAACCAAAGGCACGATAAAAATTACTCCAGAAGTTATTTTGTACTGTACACAGTTTTGCTAGGGATTCAAGAAATCAGGATATTTATAAGTTGCTGCCCTTTTCCCACCTCCATAGAAAAATTAAAAGAAGATAAGGGATTTGTGTATGTTTTTAAGAGGTGATATAATTAACAAGGACTCTATATAAAAGCCAAACTTACATATCTCTTACAATATGGTTAATTAGAAGGTGACGTATTGAACAGTTATGTTGTATAGTAAAACACTACAACATCACACAAACGTGATCCCGTTTTGTTCAAATTTGGCTACATTATGGGATTCTTTAAATTGATGTCAACTAAACTATATTCTTGAAAAGGGATTTCTCCTCTCAATTTGTATGAGATTGGAAATATCCATTTTTATAATTATGAATTATCAAATATCTGGCCGAAGAGCATTGAAGCTGTGAATGTAATACTCACTATGTCTCATTTTTGTATTTAAGTTTTCTAATTTAGGGCATCCTGTATTTATCTGTACATAAACCCAAAATAGAAATAGTGAAGTTGTCAAATAATGTTAATGCCCCCGCACGGCCGCACCCTCATGTAAACTTAATTTAAACCCTACTTGAAAATATAGAAGCCAAAGTTAGGTAGAGTTGTAATTCATGCCTCTTTCTCACATCTTATTGAATTTTGAGTCATATTTTTATGTAAAAGAAGATGTGAATAGTGGGAGTATATAGGAAGAGTACAATCTATGCAACAAATTTAGGGAGCTAATCTATGGGATCGGAAGTCAATTGATACAAGGAGAATTTTTATTTTCCCTTGTATATATCGATAAATTAATACTAATACTTTAAAATTCTTCATATAACTCGTTTTTTTTTTTTTTTTTTTTGGCCTCATCAAATGGATTTGTTCATTTCTACTTATTAAAGAACTTAGAGAAATTCAACAATATTTGTTGTTGGAAGGTGATATTTAATTTTCAGTACACCTCCATTTAGAGTAACTTCCATTGTTAGTTGTTTGAGTATTACAAAAATAATAATATATACTTTTTTTAAGTGATGCAATGTATATTTAAAATAGTAATATGATTATAATTTATAATAATCGATAACATTTCTAAATTAAAACTAAGACATTTATTGAATGTTCGATAATCGCCAAATTCACAGCTTTACAATGTCTTATTTTTAAAATTTAAAGATGGCATTTCTTCTAAGTAATTTCCATTATTGTTAGTCAATTCATTTTACTTCAAAGTTAACAACTTACTTATATTCTCACATATTATTATTCGTATTTATTTACTATCCTATTCAATTCAATTTCATTCAATTCAGCTTAGTTTAAATATTTTCAGTTAAAATGAGCGCACCTTCGCTGAAAAACAATGGAAGGAAGGTTATTTTGGGAAGTCGATGCCGACAAAAGATCTGGGCGACAAGGGCTTAAATTGACCCAGAAAGGCCCATACAAAGTCGGACCCAAAACAGTGCCCTGGTCCAGCTGCCGGGTTGCTCCACTTTCCAAGCATTGTCGGCCACTTTCTCTATAAAATTACCCCTCAATAATAATCTCTATTGCCTTCTGTTTTCCTCTCTCTCTCTCTCTCTATTTTCTTTTTTGTTTCTTGGGCCATCTTAAGCAAACTACGCTTTTAATTCTAAGTCAACGTCAAAAACAACACCACCTCCCCCATGCATTACCACCATTATTATTATTCTCTAAGTAGTTTTTTTTTTTTTTTTAAAAAAAAAAGTTGTTTTACATTTTCGCTTACTTCTTGACCTCATTGCTAATGTATGAAAGTAACTTAGATGTGCTTATGAATAATGACATATAAGCATATAAGAGTATAATTCTTTGTAATATGTAGGATTATTATATTCTAGAAGATCGATGGGATACAAGTTAGCAAAAAGTTGAGGATGTTAGGAATTTTGGAATTTTTGTTGCCATTTTGATTCATTTGCTTGACTTGGGAATGGTAATATGCTCCTAAAATGTTATACTCCCTTCATCCATCTTAAATATTGTCAAATCAAATTTGCACGGAAATTAAGATGGAAAAAGAAATGGATATTTTTGACAAATTTTGTTTGTGAGATATAGATGGTACTTAATGTTAGTGATGTATATAAACTTTATCAGTCAAATTTATTCGTGCAAGACTAATTCATTTTTCGTTATAATTTTTTGGAAAAGCCATAAATATAGAATATGATACGAAGAAGAAGAAGAAATTGATAGATTTTAAGATTGTATGAACAATTATGTAATAAGAGTAGGTTTCATCATACACTTTATATGAGAAATTGATGGTTACATTGATATTTTTTATGTAAAAAGAACAAAATTGATACCATTTTGGTGGTCTCTTTTGTGGAGTCAAAAAAAGGAAGAATAGATATGCATATGGTACTTGGCTGGCTTGTCCTAAAAAGCCTAATCCCTCACAAAAGTGACATCAAAAAGATGAAAGCTTTCAAAATTGGCAAAGTCGGGTAAAAATTGCAACTCGATAAATTTAGTACTTGAAGAAACAAATGTTACCAAATGATTAGCCATTTAGCCCAACAATAATTATTTGAGATATGGAAATAATGGAATGAACTCCAACGGCTAATAAATCTTAAAGAGTTTGAATGCCAAAGGAACTAAAAAAAATCACCATATTTAAACACAGCCCATAGATCTCTTTTGGTGAGCTACAATTTTGCCTTAATCATGCAAGGCAACATGAAATGTTGCTGTAATACATCAAATTTTGCTATCAATCAATTCATTATGGCAAATCCCATAGATTTACTTAATCTTTCTATCATAATCATCATGTTTTACAGTTGTCATTGCTTAATCAAGGGAAAATTCTTCTTTTACTTGTTTGTACGGGTATATTTCAATTTGAGGTTAACATTTGAGGCCCCAATTTATTGGAGGCAATTTCTAGTTTGGTACTTCAGCACGCACAGATATTTTTGAAAGGATTGCGTCTCCGTTTTAATTTTGTGTCGACCACTCAACGTATGTCGCTATAACATAACACAGTTCTAGCAACATACTTTAGCTACGAAATATGTTTCTTTGTTAATTAGCAATAGGAAAACTTCCACAACAACTTTTGTAACACATGATGACCATATAGGATAAAACAATGTCCTTATGCATGAAAATTGAATACGACCTTAAATCGCTTAAATCAAATACTCTATTCATTAGTGTCATTTATATAAATTTACGTAACTACGTACAGTATTTCCATTTCTATGTTTCCATAAGTGGTGCTTATTAATTACTATAGTTTATGAATAATTAATTATTAATCATGGGTCAGGTAGGTCGGTGAATTAAAGGGAGAGAGATTGAGATTGGCAGTGGAAACTGGCCAGAATTGCACGTAAATTGCACTTGAACATGTAACGCGCATTAACGATCATCAATTGAAAACCCACATACAAGTGTGAAAATGGTTAGCTTCGATCATTCCATAATTTGAGAAAACACATTTTCAATTAAGGATGAATTATTAATACTGCTTTAATTAATTAATTAATTAAAAATTAACTACTACTAGAAACCAATCAAACGGCCATTGGTTTTATAGCTACCTGAATCGATCCATAGGGTCCCCCCCTCAAATTAATTAAAGGTTGATCATTATTGGTCAATATCAATTGATTATCAAGGATAGATGATGATAAAACTAATAATGGTAGAGCAAATTAAGGATATCACGAACTAACTAGATTTTGCAGTTGTTAGAAGCAATGATGCACTTTTTCACGGTAAAATGGAATGATTATGTTGTAAAAAAAAAAGGGTGAATCTTGGTAGGTAAACTTGAGGGGTGACAAGGTGCTCCTAGATTTCAACCTCTTGCTTTTGGTTTGGTTAAATTTGGTTGAAAATATATGCCCAATGGGGGAAATCTTGTAAGCAATAGATCATTGGTTCTCTAGCTGATTCTCATAAAAGGTTATAGCTAGGTACCGGTGTCAAATCTTGTAGCCTCTCATCCTCTATATGAGAGGTGAGAGACCAACAACTGGCCCTTTAAAAGAGGCGAGTGAAGAGTTTGAGGTCCACCTGTTATTGTTAACCATAGTTATAAATTTGATCATGGAAGACAATATCAAATTCGTATATCAAGCTAAAACAAGTGGTTAGATTCTTTATTTAGTATTCCTTCTTGTAGAAAATTTCATAAAAAGATTGGGATGCCTGTTAAGATGTGAATATCACTTAATTTAATTTTACTCTTACTTTAGAGAAAATTAAGGTGAAATATAAATCAACCTAATTACGACATTCATAGAAAGTGATTCCCATGCTTCTATTGTAAAATATTTTTAGGATTTTTGTTCTACTAGCTAGTCTAACAGTTTTTTTTCTACAATGACTTTGTGTGTGATCTTTTAAAATTTTCTCTTGCTGCTCAAGAAAACAAAAAAGATGATGACATATGTGCATGCACAAAGTTACGTACTAAGTCTATTCTTAATATTATTGTAGTAGAAAGTATGCAATAACTAGCTGAGAGGGCGAGACAGAGCTTTTCCTTTTCGCTTTTATGTCTACTTTCTCATTAACCATTGGAATATATTGTCAACCAGTAATGTAACCACATCCATAGAACCAAGATAAAAAGTATGGAAGAAGATCAAAGGAAGCAACTTAAAAGTGCAAATTTTTTTTTTTAGTTGGTAAGGAGGACCACTCCTGAGCCAGCCCATCTCGGGATAAAGGCCCAAGAGATAGTGGCCAGGCATTTGAGGGGGGTGGGGGTAAGGGGAAAGGGGAATCTCAAATTAAAAGTGCCAAATTGATGTTGAACAAGGAACATATATATATGTATGTACTACTTTATCAGATCCTATCCTAATATCATTTGTTAATGAATTAATCTTAGGCCCGGTTTGGCATGGTTGTCAGTTTTGAAAATTAAGCAATTTCTGTTTTTTTCGAAAACTCAAAACCAATTTTTGGAAACCATTTTTTTGGAGTTCCAGTTTTTAGTTGTCAGTTTTGAAAATTAAGCAGATTAAGATAAAAAACATTCAGTTTTAAAATAAATAACGAGTTAAATATATTTCAAAATCAAAAACTGACAACCACTCTGAACAGGGCCTTAATATTTGCATATTAAGCATATTTAGTCAAAGACTCAAAGTAGATATGTCGGGAGTTGATGTCAAATTATAGGTGACAAAAATACATGTATACAGTGTGTAATCTTTGAAGTTCTTCGATCGTATCAATTTTTTCATATCTTGGTGATATTGAAATAGCAAAAGGGAGATCTTCGTTGTGTTACTTTTGTTCTACAAGTGAGTACAAAAATGTGATAGTTTGAGTCAGCAAATCCCCCAAATGTATGGGTTGAGTGAAGAATATGAATGGTGAGATACAGCTAGGTATTTTAGTCAATTATTATTCTCATTCTTTGATCTACTACTAATAACTTTTGTGGATACTCTCTACTGTCGCTGGAATTTGGACTACATTTGTTGTGTGCTTTACAGTTGGAGGTTCATTGGTCCCTTGATTTATCAAAGAAACTTAGGTGAAGTATCCCTTACATAAAAGAAAATTAAGTTCCTTTTACATACTCCCAACATTCGGAGCTCGGAGCATATGTTTTCCAACCAGAAATGAATCAAGAGATACTCTATTGGGTTATTCACCAGTCTAGGGAAAAAACTATGAGGCGAAAGACCAATAATTTTTAGTTAATAAAGGGTTTGTTCTATTCTTTTTTTTTTTTTTCTTTTATGTAGTAAAAGTCTCTATCAAACTTCAACACTAACAAAGAGTTCCAACAATCTCCCCTGATCTCCATGGCCAACAACTTGAGGTGAGCTTTAACAAACAACCAAAAAGTTCCAACACATTAAAGTCACAAAAAAACCAACAATTTCAACATATTACAGCAAATTTTCAGCGAATTACATCAATGAGCAAAAAGTTATATGTTGAACTCTATCATTAATCATCAATAACTTTCAGCAAAATCCAACTTCAACATTCTAAAATCAAGATATAAAGAACAAGTCCTTATTACCTAATTACTACCAAATGTTTTCTTTGATGTAACCTCATATGACTTATATCTATGTAGAATTTTTTCAGACAAATCAAAATAGTATAAGTGACAACATATTAGATACTGAGAGAATATTACTTTTAACAAGCTATATGTCTTATTGGTTGAGGATTAATTATATAGATATACAGTATATGATAACATATTTTTCTTTGGAGAAAAATAGTGGAATAATTGAATGGACCACATGCATTGTGGAGAAGTAATTCATTTGGACACGTGAACGAGTCAATGTAATGTCCCTAGTCCTTCAAATACATTCTAAGCATTAATAAGCTAGTTCTCATATAATTACATATCCATCAATAAATGTCCTTGTTTGTGTATTATGCATGCAGCTCATAGGACTTTTGACTAGTTGGTACGTTGGATGGTAAAATCAAATTAAGTTAACAGGAACCAATCGAAAATAGATCATAAAATTTCCCTTTTTATCTCGCTTAAAAGGGAAAAAAAAAAAAAAGTTCCCTTCTTTTCTTGTTGAGAGATAAAAAACAGTTTCAAGAAAATAAATAAAGCTTGTTCATTTTAATTCTGAGTATTGCAAAGTTGAACTAAATTAATAAGTTAAATGAATATTAATATGTGAGAACATAATATTTGTTGTATAGTTTGAACTGAACTATACAAAATGGTAACAAGATATAACACAAGGCCTAAAAGAACAAACTACTATTATCCTCATTATATTTCTTGTCCTTTTTAATAAAACATATTTTGGTTGCCGGTTGGGAAGAAAATGAGCAAATCAGTAATTCAATATACAATGCTAATAAGTTAAGTAGAATCCATAATGAAATTTAAATTAATTAGCTCAATAATAAAACCACATAGCGTGAAGCCCACGCACCAACTATGCTACATGAGGCGAGCATGAGGCATATGGATTTAGGAGGCACAACTCACGGCATAACCAACGAGTTTTGTGTCATACCATATCGTCTCACCCCAGTAGCAACCAAGGCTCGACGGGTTGTGCCTCAAGACCAAGATTCTTTCTAAATTTTTATTTTATAATTTCCCATGCCAAATCGATTGTACGTGTTTTATATATAGTGCCTGCTCGTGAATTAGGCATAAATGTTTCCTATAATTACGGAACGTACATAATCCAGCATGGCCCACGACCACGTGCCAGACAATCATCTGTATTAAACCTTATTACAGTACGGCCCATGTCCATCTCTAACAGTACAGTATATTAATAAGCCTGGAAAGCCTACTTAGAGACTGGTAGGGGGACCGCAAAAGCACCTCCAAGTCCAGGGTGCCGTCCCCTGATATTCCTGGAAGGGAACATGGCCATGCCTTTAGCTTGCATTGTTTGGGGTCGTCCTTCGATCTCTCCGATCTCTTCATTACTTCTCTTCTCTATAAACTCTTTGCGATGCCAAACATGTGGGGGCGGCACGTCAAACTTGCTAATTAGCGATCGATCGATAATCACCAAAACATGTGGGGAATATATGATTAACATTCATTCATTCATTCATTATTCATTCATATAATAGCAACCTAACTCAGATACCAGAGAGAGAGAGAGAGAGAGAGAGAGGGGCAGTACCTTAGCTTAATCATGACCGGTACCAAATTTCCCAAACAATTCTCTCTTTAAATTGCAAAATCCATGCCGTATCGCCATATCCCTTGCAAGATTTTAAGGGAATCAATGAATACACAAACATAATTCCTTGATTTGACTATTAATGATCAGTTTCATTATATATGGATCATAACAATAATAATTATTTGTCACAATTATGGATCACTTGTCTATACATTATGTTATCATATCACGTTAGTTGATGATCAGTACTTCAGTTGGTGTATCATACCGGTCACTTCAATCGGATACATTCCATTAATTATATATACATAGGAGTATAATATATATAATATAGTACTATTGTAGATATCCAATTAAATTTGTTAATCAATAATCACATTATTATGTATGCAGTAGTTTAATTTTTCTTGAAATAATTTGACCCGAATACCTTGTTTCATTAAGTCGGTCAACTATATCAAGATTTCAGTTTTGGTCGTTTAATGTGATCGTCTAAATACTCTATTGTGTCATGTACTTCCTGTCACGCAAGCAAGTGTTATTGGCATTATTGTAAACACTTACACAATCCGCAAATAATAATAAGAGTTACATCTAATAATGGGAGGTTAATTAAGCAACTTGATGTATGTATGGGCATTAATTAATTAACTACTGTTTATATGTGAGTTGCGGAAAATCAAGCGTCATCTTATTTATAGAACGGGGAGAGTAGTATAAAATAGGATCCTAATCCTAATACGGGCAGTTCGATCAAGAAATCTAAAATCAGGTTGATACTGACATATCTCCATCTTAACTCTTCTTAAGCTGTACTGTAAAATCATTGTTTTCGAGTTCTAGATATATAATGCAGAGCGAGAGAGAGAGACAAAGAATCGCTATCAAGAAAGGCTGGATTACAGTATGGCTATGAAAACACTGTTTAAGCTGTGTACGACATGCATAAACTTGACATGGTTGTTTCGATTAAGACTTATTGAGCTGATAATTATTCAATCGCGTCCAAACGATGATATCATTTAATTACAAAGGCAATAATGTGTGAATGAATTAGTAGATATGTACGTAGGTTCGTCCATAGCTAACTATTAGCTAGGCTACTGACTAGAGTTTGTGCCCACAGTGAAAGAGTGACCTTAACATTTGGTTATTTGAAGACAAAATCCAACTGCTCTGATTGAAACATTTTGGTTGGACTTCTTTTGCCATATTCAATTATTAGTCAAATTTTGATATCTGGATAGTCGCTCACTCCAGTCTGGTTTAGTTGACTTTTCGTATACTTTGATGGTTTCATGCGTGTTATAATGGTATGTTATTCTATGTAAATCGCACTAGAACAGTTAGGACAATCAGTGCGGAATTTGACAAAAAAATAAAATAGGGGACCAAGGCTTGAACCAAAAAATCTCACAGGTACTTTATTCAGTAATACTATAAGTCTCTAATCTCTCTACTGGTGATAGAGATTTTCGATCACCACTTAATAACTTGTATATAAAGAAGAAAGAAACTACTAAATACCTGTAGTATTATTAATCCAATGCACTTTTTATGTTGACTATAGAAGCCACCAATTCATATTGAATGTGCAAACAAGAGGGAGATGGTTTAGCGTTATATCAAGTTCAAAGTACTTAGAGTATTAGTCTAACGATGATTCTATGTGATAATACTGTATTATTGTTGGTCTAATGATAGGTTAAGATGTACATAGTACATACGACGTAAAACCAATAATGGCACAATGTGGCAACATAGGGAAACCACATACAAATGTATATTATGAATAAGTTTCTTCTATGAATTGAATAAACAAGTACTGATTGACAATTTCCACATTAAAAAGTTTAGCCTCCCCCTAACATAATCATCAACTACTATGAATCTTCTAGTTATGGCAAGCTAATAATACACAAATACGTATATTTTAAACCATTAGATATTGAGAACATTGTTTTCTAACTTTATAATTGAAAGCTTAATTTTTATCAATTTCATGCTTCCCTTGTAAGAAAATAAAAATAAAAATAAAAACAATGAAAGGAAAAAAAGAAGAAGAAGAGAGATTCGGAAAGGGGAACCAAAAAGAAATTGAAAGAAATAGAAGAAAAATAAGAAAAAAAAGGAGAAAAATAATTTTTAATGGGCCATAATGTACTCCCTCCGTTTTCAATCGAAGTTGACGCTTGGCATATGAGTTGCGGAAAACCAAGCGTCAATTTCAATCGAAAACGGAGGGATTAACTTATTACTCCGTCATTTATGGCTCTTATTACCTTACAGGCCCGTCAAAAAAAGAAGAGACAAGGCTATACCTCACAAATAAGGCCGGATAATACAATGTTGTGTTTGATGTACTCCATACAAAATCTAATGGTTTCCATCAGCCCATTTAGTCCACTTTTATAAGTGAGCCCAATGGGCGGAAACCAGGCCTTTGTTAACAAGTGCCGACCCGGGTAAGTCGGTGTATTATACTACTACAAAGTACTACTACTTGGTAAAATCATCCCTATTGCCAACAAGAGTCACCCCTATTTTGAAAGAAAGTGATGCTTATTAATTAAGCATCCCACAAACTCTTCAAAGTTGCAAATCAGGGGTTCAACGCATCACTGCACGAGACGAGACTCTTCAAAGTTGCAAACCAAAAACTCCCATTGCAGTGCTACTTTCTTGCAGAAGAATCAACCGACATGGTAAGCTCTTCTTCTTCTTCTTCATGTAAATTGGGTTTTTCCAGAAACTTTTATACTCTTAAGTTGAACTTGGCTTTTCATCATAAAATTGGCCGTTTTTTTGGGGGGTTGAGGGGTGTGGCGCAATGGGAAAGGGGGTTTGTTGGGTTATGTCGTTTATTAAGTGTATTGATTTGGCAAAAGATGATTGTTTGATTTTGGGATATACATGTTCTGTTGAGGTTTTGCAGTCTATGTGTTTGTTAAATTGTCTAGCTGAAGCAAAGGGGTTGTAATTTACTATTCTGACAATTTGATTGTTGAAAACCTAATCATATGCTGGTTATAGAATTGCTATCATTCATGGTCAGTCGAATTCGTTTGGTTTGGCTGATGAAAGATGCTTAATTTCGGTTACATTAAAGTTGGCAAGGTAAAGATGGAAACACAAATTAGTTTGGCTCATTGCTATCTATGAAAGGGAAATTTTCAACCCACGTATGTTCTAATCTTCAGCTGTTGTCTTGTTGTGTGGCTTTCTCAATGCATAATTCCTGTAATCAATCCTTGTGCTTTTGTATACTTCTTAGGGCCCGTTTGGCCAAGCTTCTCCCAACTTCTACTTTTCCCTTCACATTTCTTCTCCACCTCCC
>BSSO01002064.1:0-20674 GCA_030267885.1 Mesembryanthemum crystallinum | reverse complement strand
ATATGGAGGTGGTAGAGAGAGAAAATCAGACTTAGGTTTGAGTTTGTGGGGAAAATTGAAGTTATTAGACGAATGAAGAGAGAAGTTGAGTGTTAGTTGATGAATGAAAAGAGAGAAAGTGAGTGTGGGAAAGGGAATGGGAAAGGGAAAGGGAAAAGAAAATAAGATTTTGGGTTTTGTAGTGGGAAAGGAAAATAGAGGGTAGCCTAGTCATTTTACCCCTTTAAGTGGTTGTATCTATACTATTAAGGTGTTGTATTTAGCACCACCCGTGTATTTTTGTTATAATTAAAATCACTTCTTTTTAAATACAATTTCTTGACACTGGTGTGGTACCACTAGTGTGCTTTATGCTATCAAAAAACAAAGGTTAGATTAATTGAAGGTGGCTTTTGGTGATTGCACAACACGGAAACAAGATACTTAGCTTAAACGCAGAAATGAGAAAGTGCAGGAACACATATTGATATCTTTTGAACATTATGTGAAACGGGCTCCGTATTTAGTTTTCATCATATATATATATATATATATATATGTCGGATACGGATATGCTACCCTCTCAGAAGTGCTTGCGCCTTATATGATAAGAATATAGGATAGATAACCAAATGGAGTTTGCAATTTTTTGTCGTGAGTAGTTACGTAGCGTGTTATAACTTATAACTTTAAACCAACTGCTTGAAGGCTTTGATGGCGTGAAGTCTTTGAATGGAGAGCCATTCACGGCAACTTCCCAGTATGATGGAGGGGACCAACTTAATATCTGTCTTACATACACTACGTGTAGTGATTAGCGAAGCATTATACATAGTACTACTATTAATACACTCTTACTAATCAATTCAATAAGCTTACTTAGAGAAAGAACAGAGAGAAAAAAAAGAATGAAATCTTTGATTATTTCCAAGATCCCTCAAATAAATTGCCAAACAAGGGCCAAAGAAGAGAGTAATAATAAGAGTGTTGTTACTAATACTAACAAGGTAGTAATTTGCAAAGATAGTATTAGAGTGAAGACATTGGATGGGTGCAAGCTGCACATTTCAAGTTACAACTTTGATTACAATGCACAAGGTGGGAGAGCTAGTGGGAGGAGACTCAAGGTGCTCAACCAAGATGACCATGATGATGAATTCGTCGTCGTCTCGCCAGTTAGCAGGTACGACGTCGATCTCAAGACAGTGCACATCCCATCGATGAGTACTGTCACGGCTAAGGTAGATGGGTGGGCCCCATTTCCGCCCTTCGTGGAGGTTGAAATTGTCCCGGAGCTCCTCCAAGGAAGCATTTGTGAAAGTTCTGGAAAGGTAGGGGCAAGTATGAGGATTTGGACCATTATAGAGATTGTTTAATGTGTTTATGAACACCACAAGGCTCTATCATTTTAATAACGTGGGACTTCCCACTTAACAAGCAAAGCTAAAATTTTCTAATACTCAAACTTTATATTAGATTCTTTAAAAGAGTTGAAATGAGCTTAGTTAGTACAGTACTGTTTTTATGAAATGAAGTGATCCAAAGTGATAATATAACTCTCAAAAAAAAAAAAAAAACACACATATGGTCCAATAATTGAAGATGATCCTTTTCATATAATACAATTCAAAAAACAGTGACATATAATTTGATGCTGATCCAAGGGTTTTGGGGTTGTAGGTTGAATTCAAATTCAGAGCAAAATTCTGGATATCCATTGGAAGCAGGTACAAAGCACCATTGGCTGTGGATACAGTGTTAACATCAGAAGAGTGGAAGGGATCAGCAACATTTAGAAGCAGCAGCAGAATTAAAGGAAAGAGATTAAGTAAAGATGGCAAGTGCAAACTGGTTGGTGTTGCAAGGGTTGATCCAACTCATGACCCTTACATCAATTCCCTTCTTGGCCTCCCTTCTCAATGCCTTGCCAGTTTGAATTTTGCTTTCTTTTTCTTGTAATAATCTTATTTTTTTGAACAAGTTAATTGGTGGTCCAAACTGATCATCACATATTCACATTATTGCCTAAGAAAAAAAAAGAAAAGAAATCCTGATAGGGATAAGGATTTCAATGTTCAATGATTGCTACCTGTCAAATTTTATTTTCATTTACACTACAGGTGCAATTGTGTTGGAGGCGTGTCAACATTATCCACGCCCAATGAAAAAAGAAGTTACCGACTCAAAAAGCAAAATAATTATATACATTTATCTAAATAAGTACATATGAGGGCATTGTAAGTATGTTACATATGCTTAAATGCAAGGCATGAAGAGAGGGTGAGGACTGAGGAGGTAGGTAATATAAGTTAGTTGCATAACCTGTCGAACTCCTGAAATACCCAAATTTGAGACCTCATTTCCCCACTATGTGTTTGTGGGATTGGTTATAATAATCATGCCCCACTTTGTAGCATTGGTTATAATTTATCCATCCTTCCCATGCATCGACCATTGGTCTTATGGGTTTGATGGTTAGCTGATTGGGCTGGGCTCTTCGAACAGCCCTTGTCCATTCATATAAGAAAATGCAAGGAGTGAAGGAAGGCCCAGGCCATTAGGCCCATTCATCCGACTCCGAAAAATGGGTTAGCACGGACAATGTATGTATCTAGGTGAATTTATAATGATCCAACTCGCTAGCTTAGTTGCTGGCCCAATTCACGGGTTAAAGAATTTGTTAAAATGTAGGACGGAGGGAGTAAAAACCTTTGTGGAAATACACCAGGGTTGGGACTTGCATTGCTTTGGGGAAGCAAGAAAGAAAATGGGGTCATCATCGGAAGAGCCAGCAGCGGCAGGCAAGCATATCAGCGTCAAGGTGAGCCGCAACGGGAAAGGGGGCCAGGAGATTTTGTTCAAGATTGACCCGGACCTACCACTCCGGTGGCTCATTATTCAATACTGTGAACGGGCCAGGCTCCACTACCGGACCACCCGGTTTATATTCAATGGTGCCGGAGTGAGGGAAACGGATACTCCGAAACAACTTGCTATGCGCGACTCTTCTGTCATTTATGCTTTTCCTTCATGTCTCTATCAAGGTTCGGGTCATAGCCTTGTTAATTATTGTTAAATGGAAAATTACTCTTATATGGCTTGTTTGGTTGGAAGGAATTGATAGGGAATTTCATTAAAGGTAGGAGCTTTATGGATGATCATTTGTCATTTGTGTGTGTAACTGTAACTCTGCTTTTTTTATTTTCACTTTTCACCCAATTTTCAAATCGAGTTTTAAAAGGTTTTGAGACCATAAACCATTGATGAAGTTGGATTATCTCACAAAAAAATTGGGTTCCATTTTGATTTTCGCGAGTCTTACATTATGTATGGTGCCATGGTGGTGATGTGCAAAAACTTTGTAATATACGACTCGAGTGTTTGGTTAAAAGAAACTGATAGTATTATGTTTTGTGGCCAGTGAACTTAATTGGTGTACCGGTTGTTAATAATTGAGTTTGTAATGATCTCCTTGTGACATTGGTAGGTGGATCATAGGAAATAAGTAAGATTTAAGTTGCTTGAACACATAATAACTAAATGGAAGGTTTGTAAGGATAGCTTTCAGGATACCATGTGAATTGTAAAAAAAAGAGGTGTCATATTAGAAAATCTACTTCTAAAAGTGTAGTTGTAGTCTTCACATTGTTTTCGAATATGTAAATGTCATTTTTGATAGGCATTGTTCAACTTTCATCGTCCATAGTTCTGGCTATACCCACTAGGATATTTACAGCCTGATTTTCTTCTTTCAAGGATCGTCTGACATTACATTTATTTTTAAGAACCTAAATTAGTTTAAAGATCTCTTCTGATCAGGGATCGGAAGGTAGATCAGAAACAATAGAAGGACGATGAAGTTGGTACATGAAATAAGTTTTTAGTTTGAGGATGAAGATCAAAGCTGGGATGTTATGTCCATAATGAGCTACTACTTGGATGTTAGTCTTTCTTGATTCATTATGTGCCGTTTGTCTCCTCTCATTTTCGTTAGCCATGAACTACTACTTACTATTCCAAGTTACATTTTCGTTGTCGTTACTTCTTGTTTCCTCTGTTCTCCTACATCAATACTATGTAGTAGTCAAAGAGCAACAATTATCTACGATCATGTTTCAACAACAATAACTGTCTTTGTCTCCCTCAACATAATTCTGTACTATATCACTTGGACTCAGCTTTGAGGGTCTAACATGAGCATATATCTAGGTCTCATATGCGACCACCTTCAGAAAATAAAGCTCTACTGACTTGTGCTCTTATAATGTTCATCCATCACTGCATCACAATTAGCCATTTGTTATTGCTTCATTATATTTCGTCCTCCTGTTTTCTCTGTTTTGTCTTAATTCTATTTTTGGTTTTAAGGTGCTCAATTCGCAAAAATTTACATCCGAATGCACAAGAGGAAAGACACATTTACAATGGTGAAATGCACAGTGCCAATACTTCATCAGCTTAAGCGTCGTTTGGTTTGTTGCGGTGTATCAGAAGAACCAGATTCTGTGTGCTTTGTCTACAATGGAGTGAAGTTGAATCAGGATCATACAGCAGACGAACTTAATATCGAGGATGGTGATGTCGTTGATGCGTTTGACTTCAAAGAGACCAGTAAGTCCAACTCATAATTCATTTGATCGAGCCCAGATCATTCTCAGCTAGTTGAATTTGGATTTTAAATTTAGGCTCCAATTGGTTTGGAGGAAAATATTTATAGCTGCATTTATATCACAAATTTCCTCTGTTTGGTTGCATTTACGGGCATCTTGTCCTTTGGAAACACAATTGAATTCATGTTATTTGTTTCCTGCTGGAGGAGGACTTCCAATTTACGATCAAAAATTCGTGGGTTTACCGAACAGTTTTTGGAGCTTAAAAGTATCTGAAGAACCATAGGAGCAGCAATCTAACATAGTGACTTCAATGTTTTAAAGTCCTTAACAAGGCAGTGTGATGTGTCATACAAATAATTAGCTGTGTTTTTCCTCTTGCTTCAGGTTGTTCCTTGAGCGTAGTAAGAGCGGATTTTGGTGTCCAAGTGGTATCGTCATCTGGGGATGAATTCTTTATCAGCATGAATCCAAATACGACTCCTTTGACACAGATGATGGAAGCCTACTGCAAGTTTAAATCACTAAACTATGGTGAAGTTAGATTCATTCATTTCGGGCGCATGCTTCAGCTTAGTAAGACAGCAGAAGAAAATGGACTGAAGCATGGTGATATAATTGACGCCTTCCCTCTTCTAATTGGAGGATGTTGATGGACTGGATGCCTTGGTCTTTTATTGAAGTGATTTTGCTCAGAAATTTTCTTTAAATTAGGTGGTGTTTGGCCAAGTTTCTGAAACAATTTCTAAGCCCAAGAAATAGAAACTGGGCCAAACAGGAGATACGCTGATTTTAGGAGGGTTGTGTGTTCGTTTTTGGTACGTGGTAGAAAAAGATGGTTTATTTTTGGAGTATTGGCATGAAAAAGATGGTTTTCATGTTTCTGTGCTTCTGTATCTTGTGCTCATGTCATTTGTGTAATGTAGATTTTGATAATCACAATAGTCTAGCATCATCTTCTGGTGTTGTTTTTTTTTATCTCCTGATGGAAATCTTATGCATAAGCTGGCATATGGTATTGGGCAGCCAAATGTGCTTCCAGCAGGACACTCTTAAGGCCTGAAAGATTGTATGACCTACTATCTTCTAAAAATATGAGCTTCTCCTCTTATTTACTCACACTCCATATAATCATATTTCCCTATTGTTACTCGTTTAGTTTGTAGGGAGCCAAGAAGAATAAATGTAAATTCTATATAAAAACACCTCGAATTAGATATAAAAAAATGTAATATCAGTCAACAACAAAAAAAAAAAAAAAAACCTTCTCTGAAAACAGAAATTAAAATATAACAAACGTATACATGGTCGTTTTTGGTTTGTTTGTGTGTTTCTACTTTACCTTTTCCTTCTTAGGTTATGTTTGGTAAAAATAATTATAGCTACAGTTGTAGTTGCAATTAGTTGGAGCTTTTCTTGAAAGTTAGGGTGGGTAGCTACTATGTTATTTCCAAAAGAATAAAGAAAAATTAATTTAACCGCAAATTCTTATGTACAACGTACCTTATCCAATGTTGATTTTTCGCAATTCATGGGCTATTTTAGTTAGCGACTTAACAGTGACTTTTTATAATTTAGTGTATGTTTTAAATTAACCAAAACTTTAAAAATGTCATCTTAAATTGCTAAACGTAACCCCTAAATTGAAAAAAAAGTAACTCCTGAGTTGGGTGGTACAGACGGTTGCATATAAAATTACAAGTCAACTGCTTATTGAAAAAAAAAAAAAAATACCATATGTATATAAAAAAGTCAACCATAGTCTATTTGACAAGGATTGGCGCATCATCGGTTTGAGGGGTGCAAGAGAGGGAGGAACATCAAGAAAATGGGAAAATCATCTGAAGAAGCAGTAGAAGATGGAGAAAAAGAAGAAGAACAACAACGGCAACAACAGCCAAAAGTAGACAGATCAAAGTCAAGGTGAAGTACGATAAAGTGAGACATGAGGTTCACTTCAAGATTGAGCCCGACATACACCTCCGTTGGCTCATACTCCGGTACTGTGAACGGGTCAGGCTCGACTATCGGACCACCCGGTTCGTTTTCAATGGTGCCCGGTTGAGGGAAACGGATACTCCGGATCAACTTGCTATGGAAGACTCTGATGTCATCTATGCCTTTCCTCCTGACCCAATATCTAATCAAGGTTCTGCATCTCTCTCTTTCCCAAGCCCCTGTTTCTATAGAATTGCTACTTTGTGAAGGGATCATATTATAGTTGTTGACTTCATAAAGGTCTAGTGAGTTATAGATAATGTTATGAAACACATGATTATCTTTGGTTGGAAAAATAATTTGTTTGGTTGAAATCAATTTATCTTTGGTTTCGTTCACACAGTTGATCAAGTCGAAATGATCATACTCAATTACTCATACCTTTATTTGAGTTCATATATTTCATTTTGTTTCAACCAAATTTGATAAATAATTAGTAGTATCTATCAATGATTTACGAATATTTTGGGAGCCCCTCGCAAAAAAAAAAAAAACTCAAAAATTACTACTCCAACTAGGATGTGCTGACTTTTTTTTTGCTAAGTGATTTGTGCTCAAATGGTGGTCTTTTATCACTACATTGCAATACCTTATTGTTAAGTTCATGATTTTCTTCCATTTTCTATCTTTTGTAATTTGGTTATTTGCTTTAAGGTGGTCATGGGCGTAATGCTGCTACTTATGCCACTCTGTGCATCCGAATGCACAAGAGGAGAGACACATTTCTGAGGGTGAGACGAACTGTGCCAATGCTGCATCAGATTAACCGTTGTTTGCTATCTGACGGTACTGCACCACAAGAACCAGGCTCTGTGTGCTTTGTCTACAATGGAGCGAAGTTGACTCAGGATCATACAGCAGCAGAACTTAATGTCGAGGATGGTGATGTCGTTGATGCATTTGATTTCAAAGAGAACAGTAAGTCCAGCTCTTGATCATTTAACTTAGATTTGGATTTTAAACTTAAACATGTAATGTCTTTCATTATGAAACTAGTAGCTACACTTTCTTATTTATTCCCTGTTTGATTTAGGTTCATCCTTGAGCATAGTCTATGTTTCTCTTAAACTGGTGTCCTTATGGGGTGCCAGAGAGACTTTTTTCCGAATAAACCCAGGTCTTCCTTTGACACTGCTGAGGGATAAGTACTGTAAGGTATACTCAGTAGACCATGATCGAGTTCGTTTCATTAGTTCAAGGCTTGGGCGCGCTCTTAAGTTTAGCAAGACTGCAGAGGAAAATGAACTGGAAGATGGTGACACAATTGATGTTCTTCAACATATTGGGGGCATGATTTGAATGAAAGGCAATCGATTAGGAACGTAATATTCAGTCATGAAGGTAACATTGATGTCCAACATTACATACATAGACAAACTATATATTTGTGATGCGAATGTTTATGTTCCTACTGTGGTAACTGACTAACTGGTGAATATTGCCATCCCTCACAGTTGTGATTAGTACCACATCTGATCTTCCGTATGTAATTTACAAGACCTGAATATTAATTTTTGAAGTTGTAATGCACTCAAAATGTAACTCATTTGGTAAATGTTAATAATGAGTGGTAACTGATACTTCAATCAAGTTATTTTAACTTTATTTCTTTGTTCATTGGGCTACATTAATTGTTATCAGCACCTTTACACTCCGTTGTAAGTACCCTCTCATAACAAGGTGAAATTTGAAGTATTAGCATATAATCATATTCAATCGTGTGATTAAATTGAAGGTCACTCTATCATTCTCTCTCCGTATTAATATGATGAGATAAGTTGATTTACAACTACCTTGTTTGTCCTCCACTATATCCACATTACTTCTGGAAGTCAAGGTAATAATACCATACATATTTTTTTCATAACCTTAACCGCAAATACATTTGAGGGTCATAATTGCTTGGTTGCCTTTGGTGCAATTAAAACAAAAGGAAAAAGTCTAAAATGTGCTATTCATGACTGAGATCAGTGATGCTACATTGAAACTTGACACACATTCTTCTTTTGTGAGAAAAAGTTGCTACATTACTAGATCATTCTGAGGTACTCTGCTAATCATCCCAATTAAGTAACTGCCTGCATTCTAGAACCAAATTAATCAAGTAATCACACCTCCAACACCATATACCAATCATCTCAGATCAAAAGTTGCATTTCAAAAGATTAAAAAAAAGAGAGAGATAATGTTCTGATATTGGTGGATCAAATATCAACCAAAAAAAAAAAAAAAAAACAGAGAGATGCTCTTGGAGTTAGAAGTATCATCCCCAACCTTGCCTCCAATATAACCAAAAAAGTTGCATTTTAATTGATCTCCAGACAATTAAGATGAGGGGTCCTATGTCACCTTAAAACTATGTTTAGTTTTCTTCCAAACTTATGTCGACATACTTTCTTTTTTTGTTTTTTCTGCATGAGATATTTTGGAACACCCTAAAGTTCTTTTCTTGTAGCGAGTCTTTTGTTTTCTTCCGATCTAATATAATATGAAAGCTTATGTCGGCCTATATTTTTTTTTTTTAGCGTGAGCATATTTTAGGACACCCCAAATATGAAATTTGATGTTGACAAGGTTTTAGGACGCTAAGAGTACGTCCTAGAATTAAAATTAAAATCCATTTTAATCACTGTATGGTATTCCTGTTACCATCATTATCATTGCAAGGCAAGACTCTCCCCATTTGATCTACAAGTACACCTTTATGATCACAACCACCATGTCTTATATAACAACTAGTATTAGTACACATTTCTTCATCTTCTTACAGTTGAACTTTGTATGTTTTGACAAGAGCTGTTGTGCTTGTAGTTCCCTCAACAGCTGTCTGTATTCATAATAATCCCTTTAAATGAGAGACAAAACTCACCCATCACCAGTACTTGAAAAAAAACCTATGAGAAGAGAAATAAAGTAGACACATACAGCAGATACAAGTAAATTCTCACATAAATGAAGCCATAAATTTAACACTGAATTCATTCATTCAATTACATCAACCCACAAAAAAAGTAAAAAGAAAAAAAAAGTACAGAGAGAGAAAGAGAGATGTAGAGAAAGAGAGGGAGAGAGAGAGAGAGATGAATTAAATGAGTAAGAGCAGAAGTCAATGCCCGAACCAACACCCTTTGCTGGCTGGTTGGCTAAGTAACAAATCCCCAGGACTTTTTATCTTTACCAACCAGTCAAGGATCACATCTGGTGCGCTCTTGACTTCCACCACCTATTAACCCTTTTTTTTTTAGTAAAAAAAAAAACTCCTTTTTCTAACTCTTACAAAGTACTAGTAGTATTTAATTCAACCTTCACCCACCAAACAACTACAATAGCTTTTATTTACCCTACTAGTAGTAATAATAATATTCTACTACTCACAATTCTACCCCCCACCAACAACATATTTGATATTGCTACCACCATTTACTCTCTCATTGTTCTAGAATGACCAAAATGCCCTTAGACTTCCAAGGGCCAAGCAGTTGAGATCTTCTGTCCCATTTCATGTCCCATCTAATGTCTAGCTCCGTAACTGTGGTAAAATAGTAATGGGAGCGAGACAGTAAATTAGACATAAAATGAGACAGAGGATCTGCACTGCGGGATTAAGGGGGTTATTGCCTAGAAGCAGCAGGGCAAGAAGCACTAGCACCATTATTGTGATTGTTGGTGTTAGTGCTTGGGCTGCTGGCTCTAATATCTTTGGTGGTGGTGGCACTAAGGGCAGAATTAATTTGGTGGACCACGCTACAGATGTGGTTATTAATGGCGGTCACACTAGAGAGGTTCAACTTGGCGTTCGGGATCGTGCTGGCGTGGACCTGGAGCCCTACTGTCAGCAGGCACCCACCACCTTGCCCCTCCTGCTGCTGGTCCTGCTGATGTTGATCAGCGTTCGATGTTGACGTTCCGGCTGCATTGCTGCTGTTGGTTATTGGTTCAAGGGGTATTATGGAGAATCCTACCGGGAGGAGGGGAATGCAAGACGGCTCCTCTCCGCTCATCACCAGCTGGATGTAGTCGACTTCCATGGTCGCGTACACCACGAGGCTGCCTGAGGAGTCCGTGCTGCTCTCCTGCAGCATCAGCTCCACGTTCTGGGAGGAATTGCTTGCCACCTATAAAAAGAAAGAACTTGATTATCTATACTGAAGTTACCTCTATTGTTAAGAAAAGTTGCCCCTACATTGAAGAAACAGTAAAGCTTGTTTCATGAAGTCAAGTCACCATTTATATTAACCCTTAGATATACTATTCTATATGGATTCGGTATAAGACTTATTCTATTATAAGAACTTCATAAAAGTTTCCATATAACAAGGTCTGTTAATGTAATTCTTCCTTTACTATTCTATATGGACTTGGATAGGCTAGTTGTTATATCAATAAAATCTCTTCTGAATATCCAAAGAAAACAAAAAAGTACTTACATTGATGCGAAGAAGAGAAATGCAGTTTCCTGGATGAGATCCGTTAGCAATATGAGCCACCTCATGTAATGAACTTCCATTCGAAAGAGCTTCAAGCTGTAGTGATTGATACGAGACAAAAAGTGAGTTCACACACAGTCGATTGCAGATCAAGTAGCTGCAGATAAAGTGTAATTAATTACCTGAGATCTTCTATGTTCATTCTTTAAGAGATCGAACACCCGATCATGAGAGTAAGGCAACCAGGTGGTAGAAACAGCACCGAGAATCAAGCCACTAGGCTGCCCTGGCTCCGTGATCTTCCTAGTAGTAATCCTGACTGTATCTTCAGCAGATTCAGATAATGCAGTCCATGATTGTCCCCCTGAAGTACTAATGTTTACACAGAATGTTCTTATCATCCTCTGTGCCAACTTCATGAAATTCTTCCTCGCTTCTGGTGATTGTATCACTGCTGCAGGTATTTAAAACAAAATTCAAGGTCAGTGACTAATTGTAGCTAATCTTAGTGTGTAATTAAGAGCTAGTAATTAATAACATTTCATAATGATAAGAGTATGAACCTCCAAGTTCGGAAATGTTTCGTGCCATGAGGCTAGCAACCCTCTCACATTGTCTTTGAAGAACAGCCAGCCATCTTTTTGCTCCAAATGCCATCCCACTATGAAGATATTGATCGAATATTTGGTGGGTCGGCTTCTCATCTAGTATCTCAGCATGTTCAACCCAAGTAACCTGCTCATAATTACCTAATTAGTTAATCTTAGCAAACAACACAAAATTGGGTTACTAGAAATGGTTAGGGTTAGGCAGGAGAAAGTTTGTACCCTTGAATAGCCATTAGGCATGTCTTGAATAAGGCAACCTGAAGGGCGTCTCCTGTACCGAGTAGCATAATGGGATTGTTGAAGACTTCCATGGAAACTATCAATAGGGAAATCGACAATTGCCCATGTCCCTTCCTCTACATTCTGGTGGCAGTACCGGAGAAAATAAGTTTCTCGTGTTGGTACCAATGGTGAGAGTACTTGCAACTCAGCATACATCTGCAGAAGAAATTAAAAGGGAATTAACTTTTTTGTCAATTTGGAATTACTCCTATTACTGTGTCCTTTTGATGTAAATGAGCAAGAGAATTGTCTGAAAATCAACTGATCAAGCTAGTACTGTTATAGGTTTCATGTACCAACCAGATGAAGGGAGCCACTTGCATGACCAGATACCCCTGAGGCTATAATCTGAATGGTTTTAGCCCGAGAAACGATTGAAGGAAATAATTCCACCCATTTGTTCTGAAATTGTACAAAAATAGGTAAGTTCATTAGTGACTAAAATGGTTACAAAATTCAATTGTTGATCCAATTAGGAAAGGGAAGGGAAGACTTACAGCATCAAGGAAAGCCTCGACTAGATTGATGCTATTCATAATGACAAGCGCTGTGTCTCTGGTTGCCTCGGTCCTCAGCTCATTGTAATGTTGTTGTTTAAGGGAATCAACGGGCCAAGGAAACATCCTCGAATATTCTTCCACATTAAGCACATCCATCATCGAGATGTTGCTATTACGAAGCCAGAGGGGCTCGTTTGCATGAGCCATCTTCAACAACTCATCCATAGATGACATAGCAAATTCCATAGCAAGAGGCCTCTCCTCATCCATAATTAGACCAACCCCACCACCACCGGGGAAATGTGTGGTATCAGGGAGCAAAGGCAGGGGAATCATCTCAGTGCATGTAGGCATTGGCTCTTGGAAGTGCCTCGAGTAGATGCTCATGTCTAGTTCAAGCGAAGGAGGAGGAGGAAGGAGAGCTGGTGGTCCAAGGGATTGTAGTGGACGGCCACCATATCGCGATGCAACAGCACAAACCCTATCCAACTGCATAAAAGAATAAAAAGAATAATTACTTTGTCTAATCTCATCCACATTTGTGACAGAATTCGGTATTGCAGTCATCATCAAGCACTTAATTCTGTACATGGGGTGGCTAGAGCAGGTTTTCCTGATTAAGGTATGCATAGAGTAATACATCACACGCGATATTAACACCTAATCTATCTTGATGCCCTCTTCCTACCAACAAAAAAAATATAAAAGAAAATAAGATTAATACAGCACATAATTCTATTATTAGTCAATTTACTTATACTGGAGCCTATACCTGACATACTTCTGGTGATAGATAGAAAATGGAGAAAGATTGAATGTGATTGATTACTTGCTTAAAAATTGGTAATATCACTAGATATCAAGAAGGATTCAGGTTAAAACATGAGTAATAAGTTATAAAATGCCTTTTTCATAATTAATATCTTTCCATTACATGAAATTAAGCCTTATAGATTCTAGCTAGTGAGCAGAATATAGAAAAATTGAGGTTATCTCTATACATGTATTATGCATAGCACATTGATGAACTGCAGTCGAAATGCCACTCAAGACACGTGTACGAACAAACTAATTAATCAACCAAGGGAGAAATCAGATTACAAGATATCTGGATTGTGCTGCTTCTATCGTATGCAGACTCATGATTTCAATTTGTGTTTATGATCAGATGGTTTCTAAAATGCTTGTAAATAGAGCAAGATACATAAGATTTCTAAGATCCTTTGAAGTCTAATTAATAACGCAGAAAATGAGAATAATAGTCAGTTTAGTATTACTCAGATCATAACATGTAAATAAAGTGCAAAAATAACAGTTTAGCAATATTGATCATAAAAATATGTACATACCTCTTCTTTGAGCCTTGCATTCTCAATACGAAGTTGCTGCTCATCATATGCAACCTCTCCTAGAATGTTGGCACCTCCACAGCTAGGACAAACAAGGCTCTTCAACACAGCTTGCAAGCGATAATTTTCATTCTTCAAGTTATCATTTTCTGCTCTCAATATCACATTGTCTGTTCTATCTTGTTGCGCCTACATACATACTCACACATTTACTCACATTCATACAGCAGAAGATAACATTCTCACTAAAACAATAATCTAATTAATTGATTAGCGAAACAATAATTTAGTTAATCAAGTAGGATTACATCAAATTATCATAATTATTATCATTAGTTAATTCATTCGTATTCATTGTAAGTGGATAGTACCTTGCTAGTAAATAAAAGAATTTTAAGAGGTCAAGTGAAACTGATATCAGTAGTTATTGATGATACAACTACACTGCCATAGCTAGTGCAACTCTGAGACCTTCAACATGGGGCTTGGGAGGAACATTTAAACCCTGATACTGCATTTGCTGCACTTTCACCTTGGTAATGGCTATTGGTACAAACTCCAACTAAATTAAATTAAATTTAAAAAAATAAATAAAATTTAAATGCTCCATAGCTAACCTCTTAAATACATATTTTCCTTTGTCTCTTTCATCTCCATTCCATCTCATACATTCATTTTCCTTTCTTGTAATGGTGATCATCATCTTCTTATAATTAGCTCTACCATTATAGATCTACCAATTTTAATTAAAAGGGTGAAATTAAAGATTTTAAAAAAAAAAAGGGATGGCGTTATTTATATTTAATAGCTAGCTTGGATTTTAATGATTCTGATCAGAGGATGCATCAATGAAACCCCCACACTCCTCAGTCCTTTCCTTCCTGGAAAACTGTGCCGCGCCTGTCACTCTAACTAACCAGCAGCTTGCTAGCTGGCCTTTGTCATCAATGGTGCAACCACAACCACAACCACAACCCCAACCTCAACCCGAACTGAAAACCCAAACCCCCTTGATAATGATATTGATAGCGAGAAAAAACGTGCTAATGATGGAGGATATTCGTAAACTACCTTCATTTGAGTACGGCGATTTTGGAACCAGAACTTGACCTGGCGTGGCTTCAACCCTAGCTCTTGGCTCAGCTTCATCCTTTGCTTGTCATCTGGGTGGGGACATTCCCTAAACAACCTAGATTTCCCAAAATGAAAAAATAAATAATAATAAAATGTTAGTAGGACACTAGAAAATTAATTATTCAATAATTAATTAAGAGTATAAGATAATGATATCACATACGCCTCCATTTCTTGAATCTGGCGGGCGGTGTGGCGATGGTAGCGCTTCTTTTTGGGCCCTTGACCACCACCAGGTCCTGTTGGCGGTTGCTGGAGATTGTTATTGGGATCGCAGCTGAGGCTGTCGAGTTCGTTCCCTGAGAGACCTCCTTGGCCACCTTCTATGTTGAGCTCACTCCCTGACATGCTCTCCATCATCTCCTCCTTCCCTCTCTCCTCCTTCACCTAAAAAAACAAATCAATCAAATAACAAAAATGATAAAACACATAAAAAAAAAAAAAGCTAAGTTGATTTGAAGGGAGAGAGAGGGAATGAGGCAAAGAGAGTGCTTACGGAGGGGATGATGGGAGAGAAGGGGTGGAAGGCGGCCATGAAGTTGAAGGCCGCAGCAGAGTTATTAGGGTTTCTGATCGGAGACGAGAAGAGAGAATGATCTGCTGTTGTTGATGATGACATCCCATTTTGATCACCTCCTCCTCCTCCTCCACCTCCCATTGTTGTTGCTACCACTACTTGACAATCTCCATACATTCTTCTTTCTCCTTTTTCTTCTTCAAATTAAACAAAGAATGTTTCACAAATTAGGGCTACTTTTTTCTTATGAAAGGAAATGTGAAGAGAGGAAAAATTAGGGCAAACACAAATGATGAGTTTGAGCAAAAGTGAGAGACAAAGAGAAAGAGAGAGAGAGATAGACAGTGACATTATAGAATCATGGGTTGTAAACAAGGAAGCACACAATGGACAAATAGTGTGACTGTAATTTTAAAATTTTATTTAAGAAAAATAATTAAATAAAATATGTAACGTAACTAAAAACCTCCTTTTAAGAATTAATTCATTTTGTCTATACTAAACAGTATACACCCACCTTGTAAGTTGGGTTTCTTTCGCTTCACCTTCACCTGCAAATTAACCCAAAACTCAAATTTTAATAAACCCAAAAAAATCAAGATGGGTTTTATTACTAAAACTTAATTAATTAATTAATTTTCTGGGTTTTTTTTTTTCTGACCCACCAAACAACCACCCAACTCAAGGATGATGAAGATTCAACCACCAAAAATACCCAAGAAAAAAAAAAACGTGAGAAATTTTTTGAAGATGAAGAACAGCTAGGAATTGAAAATGGTAGGATACCAGTTTTGGTGTTGCAGAAACTTTCTCTCTCCTCTGGATCTGCAGCAACTTTCTCTCTCCTCCCTTTCACTCACTCACTCACTCACTTGCAGAGAGTTCTTCACAGTGTTTAATTTTAGTGGGGGGAACCAAATTATAATAACTATTGTATTTTTAAAAAAAATTATAGTTTTTGATTTTTTTTAGGGGGGGAAGGAATTAATTTCTCTCTGACAAAAACCGATCAAATGCCACTTATGTAGTCGTCTGTTTCCTTATCCACGTGGCAGGTTTTAAATGGACGCGTTTCCGTTTCCAAAGTCAAAATCCTTTAATTTCTCTCTCCTCTTCCCCCACTCTCACCCCCTTCACGTGGTCCACACCTCTGCTTTCTATTGGTGCGTGTGTTCCACGCGATTGTTGTTCGAGTGAGAGTGTGTGTTCGGGTTTCCGTTTTAACAGAGGGTAGAAGTTCATAAGTCGTAACGCTTTCTTTCAAAGGGTAGGGTGAATAGTGAGGGGGGAGATGAAGAGAGAGAAAGTAAGTCAAAGGGGTCAACCAATGTGGACCGTTGATTTAGGGGGTTACAAGTCCCGGGAAACATAATCTAAGGGATGTGAGGAAAAGATGGTCAATGGTGTGGCCCCACTTTTGCCTTTTGTTAGGGCTTAAAAAGTGTTGAAGGTAACGATTAATTTGCTCCTATGAAAATGATGAGGATGAGGAAATTCAGTTTGATAATTCTCGTTTTGATATTAATTAAGTATATGATTATCCACATTGTTTGTGCTTTCTTTGCATACTACTGAAATTTGGACCGGATGTTAAATCAGTGGTTGTACTTGTACTGGTATCATGGTTGGATTGGGATGTTAAATAGGTTTTTTTTACTGGTTTGATGGTTTTACGGGTTCGAACCTCTTAGGCAACATCTATACGAATTTATTCGTGGAATACCCGAAACTGTGTGTTAGAAGGTGTTCTTTAGCCACGCACAAGGAGGAACTTTCCTCCGTGCAGACACCAAAAAAAAATTTGAATGTTTATGATTGTAAAGATATTACGGAAATAAAAGGGAGGAAATTACAAATTTGATTGTTTACGTTGTTATTGAATAGTAAAGAGTTGTTGAACATGTCAAACATATCAAGGCTATGTTTGGCACCAAAATCTAACTTTTGGCAGTTTTTGGGCAAAAGCTACAGTTTGAATCTTGCAGCTTCTTGTTTTTTCTCTCAACTACCAAACAAAGATTTTAACAAAATTACAACTACAGCTGATTTTTGAAAACTATTCATAGTAGTTTTCACTTGACATCTAGATTTTGAGTAAAAGTTTCAACTTGAAGCTGCAACTTGTTCTTTTTTCTCTCTGCTACCAAACAAGATTTTAGCAAAAGCTATAGCTCATAACTAATTTTGCCAAACATAGCCCAAGTGAGTGTTACTGGCTATCTTTAACCGTTTGAATTATATTAGTAGAAAAACTATTTGAATTTTATGTGGAGGAGTAACTAGAATCTTTTCCTAAATTAGTGTTAGAAAATAAAATAATTTACATTTTGGATTGGATTTATAACTAATTCCCCAAATGGTGTCCACATAGGATTGGATACCAACAAACCTATTTTTTTCTTTTTCTTTTTTCTTTTTTCCTAATGTATCTTTCTTAACTCATCGTCCAAATTGTGTCTCTGATATTTGTTATTTGTCATACTCTCCCGCGTGATTAACCCATGCCACACATAGACGGCCAACAGTGTATGATGGATGCGTGTTTAATCAATCATAACTCAAATCCTTGTAGCCTTCTGATCGATTACCTATTGACACTCTCTCTCCTCTTTTTCTAGGACTTCCAAGCGAGTTGTGTCCTAATCACCCCATANTTGAGCCCCTTCTCGGATGATGTTAGGACAAAAAAATAAAAAAATTAGGTTTGTGGTGTCCAATCCTAGGTGGACACCATTATGGGAATTAGTTTTATCTCCAACCCAAAATGTGAATTATTTTATTTTCCAACACTACTACTTTACGAAAAGATTCGGAGTAACTATGCAACCATTAAATCCTTATGAAAATAATAGACCCAAAAAAATAATTTCATCTTTAGGCTAGGAGGTATCTTTTGGATAGACTTTTCAAGCAGATCACTTGGGTCGGGTTCGGGTTCGAGTTATCAATAAATCGGGTCATTTCGATTTTGAGTTGAGAAATGCTTGTTCGTGATCCAAAACTTTCGGTTTTGGGTTGAACCAACGAGTTGAGATGCCTATTTGTATTTTTGTCAAACGTTAATTTCTCTTTGTTTAGCTACTTAAAAGTTTGAAAAGGAAAAAACAAAAAAAAGAGAATTTTCATTTAGGGCGCCCGACGTTAGGCCTAATAGCAATTTGGGACCTGTTTTTTCAATAATCTCATTTTGGGTGATTGAAATTTTTAAAATGGTATCATTTTGGGTTATTTCAATTTTCACTAATGGCGTCAAAAACTCTGTTAAAATGCTGATGTGCTATTAAGCAAAATATTCTTAAAATATTTCTAAAAATTTCCAAAAAAAAAATCAAAATTTATGAAATGTTTATTTTTAGTTATTTAGATTTTTCTACAATTTTTTGGGAATTTTTAGAATATTTTTTGATTGATGACACGTCAGCATATTAACGAAGTTTTTAACACCCTTAGTGAAATGACCTAAAATGAGATAGTTTCTAAAATTCCAGGTACCAGAAATGAATTTTTTCCTAAAAAAAATAACATATTCATATCATATGACATATTTTACACTCAAAACAACTACACTATTCAGCAAATAACTTCGTTTGAAATGTGCATACAACTTCAGATAAAATGAGCAACTGCGTTAATATGATCGGTATGTAGGCCACAACTTGTTGATATCCAACAAAAGAACAAACAAGTAACTAGTAAGATTTAGTTTGTACAACTGAAGTCATAACTCATAATTTCATAAAACATGTCGGTTTCAAGTTCGGCCACTTTGGTTTCAGGTTATCAATAGGTCGGTCTATTGTGATTTCGAGTTATAAAATCGTGTTAAAAAGCTTATTTTTTTCTATGGTTGCTTTTGCTTTGAGTTTTGGATTGGGCCAAATTTTGACAAGTCTACTTTTGAATGTCACCAGAAGTAGACCACACGAAGGTGTTAGAAACATAATTCATTGCACGGCCTCCCCCGGTATGTAATGTCCCTAAATGATGTGTTTTGTATATATGTAGAAGGTGACAAAAAAAATAATTAAGCAAGTGAAGAGAAGATCCATGGGAGGCAGAATGAATACACAATCTAATCCTTCTTCCATTTGTGCCCAACACTCGGCTGTATGACAACTCAACTTTCAAATTTGAGTTGCTTGATCAAAAATTGAGAGGAGAAATTTCTTATATTAGATTAAAAAATGGATTGTTAGACCCAATACTTACATCACTTTACCCAACCCCTGTATAACACACTACTCTTCATCTCCTCCTTTCTCTCTTTAACACTCACATTTTTTGGTCAAGAGTTCAATACTATATCCATTGTTTTGCACTTGCCCTAGTGTTAATTGTAATCTTATTCCGCTGTATTTGCGATTGCTTTTTTTTTAAAATATTAATTTCCTGTGAGGAATACTGATACTTTTATCCATACTATTCATAAAATATCGATTATAATAATATATTTACAATTTTCATCCAATGTGTTGAATTTGAGGAAAACTCATAGACTGACCTTAGTTAAATACAAGAGATAAAAGTGTACAAGCTCCTAAATCAACCATGATAGACGATATTGAGAAAAATACGACTCTAGTACTTGTGACCATCGGAAGGGTCATATCAGTGCGAGAGGGTCAAATACACAGGGGGGAGAATAAAGGGTTGGCTTGTCGAGCTAGGTGGAGATAGAGGGGTTGTTGAAAGGTGGCGACGCCTAGCCTAGTGAATGGTCGCCCATTTTTAGGTGTGAGTATGACCGACACCAAGCAGGGGTGGTGATGGTGAGAAGTCGCTGCTAGTGCAAAGTTGAGCTCTGTTTGGATTTTTTTTCATCTTACCTAACATAGATATGTGCATTATTGACTTAAATTGTGAAGAGTGGCGGCGAATCTTGATTGTGGATTATTTAAGAGAAATACTACCATGGAGGAGAGAGAATGGACGAACTAAGGAAAAAATGGACTGAGAGCTAAATTGTGGGACGTAAAGAGATATCTTAATGGATGATATGATCAACGAGTAGGATATAGAATCTAATTAGATGGGAAAAAAAAAAAAATATGAAGTAATTCGTACCTTGCATTGGAAAATATAAAATCATTATTTTCCTCCTTATTAGATGCCCCGGTATCATTATTTTTTTTTTCCTGAGGGGGCCACAATCAGAATTTATAGTTCATCTACTATATCTCATCCATTGCTTATCTTGCCTTATCTTATTCATTTTATCAAAAGGAACCTTGTTAGGTTCGATTCTTATCGTCTTTTCGTAAACTCGGTCG
>BSSO01002063.1:0-20675 GCA_030267885.1 Mesembryanthemum crystallinum | reverse complement strand
AATGAATAACCAGCATATTAAATTGCTTTTGTAAAATTATAATAAAGAAAATTCTATCTCATTTCCATATACCTACTCCTAATATAATATTGTGATTATCAAGTTTTACACACTTTCAATCAATTGTAGATTTGAACGAACTAGTGAATACATTACAAGTGAGGTTCCAATTTAAAATCAATTATTAGAAAATTGAATAGCTCACATAATTATAAACAACCTCAAAACCTCTTATTTTATCTTGACAATCCACTTTAACGGACATCACCGTCTTGATACTACTATTATTCTACTCAAGCTAACATATTGAAGCTTATGAGAAGGCCAGCCTAATTAAGTTATCCCTAACATTATCTTACATCAACACCCAATAAATACTGGTTGTCAAAAAAAAAAAAAAAAAAAAAAAACCCAATAAATACGAGTCCCTTTGCTTACGAGGAAATGAAAAGCCAAATCAAATCTGGTTTGATCTAAATATTAAAAGGACTAGTTAGTCAAGTGTCACTGGAAGCAAATCATACTCAAAATGGGCAGACATTTTAGAAAAAGTGATCTGCCATCCAATTTAGAAATGACTCATTGAACAATGGAGTACTGGTCTTGCCAACTTAAAAGAGAATCATACTAGTCAAGATACTCACCTCCTTCTTGCTTGGCACCAACAAGCAGTTGATGTGAGTGGTTCGACACTCTTATCTCTTAGCAAAGCCGAAGGTTTGAATCTTATGAACGGAAAAACTACTTGCTGGGAGTACTTTACCGCTTCGTGGTCGACCCGGTGCGAACAGGATTAGTTTTAGCCAAAGTGTCAGGATAAACCTGTGGTTCGAACCCAAAAAAAATAAAAAAAAAATAAACCTGCTTCTTGCTTGGTCCTACTGTGTTGTGTTTTTCCCATCACTAAATATTTCTCTAGACAAAGTAGAAAATCTTCCTTTCCTTCATTAATTTATATGCAAATGCTTACCAAAACACTAACTATTTCCCTCCTCTCAAAGCCTCATTCTCTATATATAGATCTTTTTCTTTCTTTCTCAAACACACTTACACACATAACTACAGATGAAGGGGCGTCAGATTAGTACCAATAGCAACCAACAGAAGAAAAGAGGAAAAGAACCCATCAAAGTTAAGTACATATCAAATCCAATCATGGTTAAAGCCAGCAATGAATCAGAATTCAAGGCAGTGGTTCAAGAGCTCACCGGCAAGAACACCGACTATCCGAGCCCTTCACTTAGAAGGACTGCGAATGCAGCCCGATCAGGGACAGGCAGAGTTCTTGGTCTTGGGAACCCAAATGCCACGTTAAGCATGCAGGAGGAAGATAATATTAGCATGAATGACTTTGCAGGTAACAATGAGTTTCATGAAATATGGAAAGAATTGTTAAGGAATTCATAGCATATTGTCGGTTTACATTACATTCTTAAAAATGCCTAAGTTAGTTCATTTAACTGCTGGTTATTATTTGCATTATGAAGCAGAGCTTTCCATGTAAAGGAGTTACTTGTTCGCCCACCATTGGTATAATGATTGAGTTGCCTCTTTAAACTTTGTTTCGAATTACCGAACTGAATTGAGTTTATTTCGAATTACTGAATTGAATTGAGTTGAACTAAAATGCACTATAAGAACTCAATTAAACTGAACTGGATGCACTATATGAACAACAAAATAAACCTCCATCATTGAACGTTACTACCTCATCGAATGTTACTACCTCAATCACCTTCGGACCCACCACATATTGGACATAAAACTGTAACAAAATTTACTTGGGATTATCTGAATATTGATTCCTCCAATGATAACTTAGTCATTGCTAAGACATTTCTAAGCTACAAGAGTCAAAGATGAGGAACACATGGGGGAAGGTGGTGATTCAAAGACATGGTGTTCAACCCATGGACCTGAAATTATTTTTGATTTTGATTGGTGGGTAAGACCAGTCAACTCCCCACAGTGGCCACAACATCACAAAAGATCAAACAAGAGCAACAAAAAATAAAGGAAAAAATTGAAGTGTTAAAAAAGAAGAATAGTCATTTGTTGTTTCTAAGAGAAATGGTGATCATTCCTTGGCTAGATTCAAACACTGGAAGCAGTTTAATACAAATGCAACTGAAGATCCAGAGAGATGGAAGTTGAAACAAAAGACGATAAAAGTGACAGTAAAACTGATAGAAAGGCGAGGGACAATGAGGAAACCTACAAATTTACATGATAGATGCAGAGTCTAACACCACTTTAAAGAACCAAACCAGAGTTTTTGTGAGTGAAAGCTCACCATTGTTCTACAGCAGAAAATTTCAGTTCTTTAAGCAGCATCTTTTTTAACCATATTCGCCACCACGTTTCCTACGAGTACTTTTTTCCTGGACTACATTTTTTCTCCTAAACACCGAAAATCTAACTTTGGACTTGTCAGATCAACCGATCACCCTACTCTTAGTAGCCTTCAGCTCAGTTTCCATCGTCACCAGATTTCAAGTAGAGCGCCTCGCTGCCATCTGAGTTCCCGCCACGCCCTTCTCCCCCGATGTCCTGCTGCTTGCCGGCAACTGAGACAGCACGGCCATAATCGGAATATCCACCTATACCAAGAATGCCAGTGGAGGTTGTATTATGTGGGTCCCCTTGCAGCATATTGAGGCCCGAGCTACCACCAGCTGAGCTCATACCGATTTGGTTGTGCAACGCCTGGCTCTGCTGAAGAGCAGAATATGCTTGCTGGCTGTACAGCATGGAAGAGCGCGCAGCCATGAGAGCTTGAGGTGTCATAGATTGCGCTTGCTGCTGCTGCTGCTGTTGTTGCTGTTGCTGCATGTATTGTGCACCAGGCTGCATGATGCTGCTTTGTTGTTGGTACTGCAGATTTATTAGAGATAAATTTAGAATTTTAACATTACAACTATGTTCGTTCAACAGAATGGTGCTGAGAACTTGACTGAATGTGAAATGAGTGGATGGCAATATGTAGGAAAGAATGAGAATTGAGTGGATGGTAATATGTAGTAAGAAAAAGCAAAATAGCAGAACTGAAGTGAACTGAATGCATGTATGGAAATCATGAAATGAACAAGGGCATAAAGCTTTCCATTCTTTTTTTCAGGTTTGACAGTTAAAAACAGTTGTCATTCTGGAAATGCATGGGGGCAGACCTAAGAGGTACACTTGTATGTTGCGGCTATGGACAAACAATTTTCTAATGTCCAGACGAGGTGCATCAAGGAAATATAAAATGTGCATCTGTGGTAAAATGTACCTGTGAATGCATGGTAGCTGGTTGGGGTTGAGAATCAGCAATGGCAGCCAGGTACATCAGATTCCTCTGTAGCCTTGCTTGGTTCCTGGAATGATTAGAAAAAGTAAGGAACTCTCATTTCGAAAATTATGAGATATTTATATAGTATGCTTTAGAGGCAAAACAAAATCCCCATGTATAATATATGCAAGAACTTACTCCAAAAGCAATTTTAGAAATAACATATGCAGCATAAGCAAGATCCAGCATCAAAGTTGGTGAGAAATAGTTGCGGAGATGTATATTACTTAGTCATAGCAGTATAGCACTCATAGGTACCCCTGTCCAATTTGGGATGTCAGATCCAACTATTTTCAGAGTTCTACAGCATGGTTCCGAAGGTTTGAGTGTGTTAAACTATATTGATGAACTTTAATATAGCATGGAATTTTGAGGGTGAAAAGAAGTATCTAATAGTATTAGCTACCATATCCGTATGAGCGTATGAACAGATTTTCGAAAAACTACTGTAAGATATTGGGATTACTGGACATCTACAGACTAGGACATGTCAAACACGTCCATTTAATTATCCATAAATATAATCAGATCACACCAGGTAATCGCTATTCTAGCTCTCTCATATCCAAGAATGACTACAGTCAATAACGTTAAAAGCTATCTTTCTGATTCATAGTAATAGAGGGCTCGTCCCAAGTTTAAATCGAAGGCCTGTCCAAATTCTAAAGTTCGATATCCAAATTTTCTTTTCTGAAAACGTTAAGTGAAAACATCAAATGCTACAGCCAGCTGCGACTGGCGTGACACAGAACCTTCAAATTCTGGTGATTCAAAAAAAAAAATATAAATAGACCGAGATACTCAGAAAGGACATTTTCAAATCTCAACAGGAAAAGAAAAACAGCAAGTCAAGCTTACTCTGCACACTCGTTTAGCTTCCCTGAATTTTGGCTTTCCACAATCTTCAAAATCAATGACTTGTTCTCATCCAAGTACTGCCAAAATTCACAAACCAGCCAAGATGTTAGACAGTGTGAACTTAACAAGATGTCTGCTATTATTAAGAAGTGCAAGTCCTAACAGAATATCTAGATGAAGCTGTTAAAAGAACCAAAATGTTTTAATGGCAACATGGACTGAGGATCACCATGAAAATGCACCAATTAAGTTTATGCATGCTTTCTTCATCACATAAATCATTAACAGTTGGGATAATAGGAATTCCAAGTTCCACAGTTAAGACAGCTTAAACAATACTCCCTCTGCCCGCACTTAATGGTCATATTTACAAAAATAAATATTTGTATTTGTGTTTTCTATGATAAGTCAAGTATTCAACTAATTAGCTTCAATAACAAAACGTAACAACTAAATCCAGATGGAGGTAGTAACAATTATCATTATGTGATGCATGTCTCACATACACAGAAATACAAGTTCATCGAAGTATTTGCTGTGTATCAGATACAAACACATGCATATGGATATATATATATATCTCATCAGTGGATTGTGTTCAAAATGTGACCTAAACTTGAAAAGCTTCTAGCCAAACTCTTCCAAGACTTCTAGTCACAACAAGCTTTCTACTTCTAAGAGATATATAGAAACAAGCTAGTCCAAACAACACCACCCAACATTCCAATCACTTAAATCACTATGAATTGCGTCGATAACACAGCCATGAAAAGGACTATTAGCAATGTTTCCCAAATGACTTGGCCAAGGAGACTGCCAGTGCATGGCATTCGTGAATAAAGGGATTTGGATGCCACTTGCTTCAAATTACCCCTTTGGATGACCAAATGGGGAAAATGGGCCAAGAAACAGAACATGAAAATAAGTCATGGTAAAACTCCTTTCTCTTTACCGCGAAAAATAACCACTCAAGTGTTAGCAAGTAGATGAGCATGAAGCACAGCTATCTATTTCTCCTGCATGGTGTTGTACAGTCATATATGTGCAGAAGTTTGTTTTTTATCAGTCGTCAAAACTGGCATACTTCCATGTACATCAACAAAGGAAAGCTTGATAATATTTTGAACAACTTCACATCAAGCGTTTGTGATAAATACCATAAGTAAAATCAATTAACAAATTTAAGGAAAAAAAAAAGATAAGAGAAATAAGTTACTCTAATCATACATGAAGATCCTCAAAGTGTGATTAAAGAAAGTATGATAGCAGATTATTCAAATATGAAAAGTGAAAGCTAGATATAAAATAAGATGAAGACAACATCAATCTAAGAGGACCACTCTTGGGGCAATGTTGTGAAACAAGTGAGTAATTGACTATATTAAACAAGTGAGTAATTGACTATATTAAACCTCTAGTTCTGGAAAATTATTGACAGACATTACTGACATTTCCCTCCTGTTCAAAAAAGGTGAACTGAATTCTGATAGTGGGCAAAAAGGTTTTACAAGAAACTGGGGGCCCTGTAAAGAACTCTGAGGAGCCCACAATTCAACTTTCTACCAGTGGGATTTTAGTTTGCTATAGATCAATGATTGTGCAGACAAGGCTTTCCCCAGCTCTGCCCTTTCTGTTTCTCTTTCTTTATTTATTTTTTTTCTTTTTTATAATTTTGGTTGTGGTCCAGGCTCAATAAAAGGTTGAACTTCTAGCTACCAGAAAAGGCAAGTTTTAAACCAAAGGAGGGACATTAAGCAAGAAGATCAAACCATGCTGTTTCAGATAAAGCAGCAATATCCACTATCCAAGTTGCTGTTGGACATATTTTTAAGCCTGATAATTTATGTGTCGGTCATGGACTCGGAATTCATGACAGTTAAAGAGCTAGTTATCACTCTAGATACAATAAACCTGAATATAATGTTCATGATAACTTTAGCAAGAGTTACAAAGGAAAATAGTGGAACTGTTTGTATAAATGAATGAGCAAAGACTCTTATTGAATCTTAAAGCCTCTCCTCGAGGGAAACTACAATTGATACTAATTAATTCAATACAAGGCTATCGTGGACATGATCAACCATACAACAAGGAATCTCTAGTCACTACTCAACCAAACTGTTTGAAAAAGATTGGGTATTATGTGACAAAACACACTAATCATGGTTTCATGTGAAAGTACACATATTAACTTGGTTTGCGCGGAGGATCCTAATATAGGGAAATAAGTATGTGGAGTTTGATATTTTAAACTGAATGATCTGCATAAGTGAAGACAAGCAGTATCTAAAATTCAAGTTTTTTACTATAAGGGCATATCCTTGTTGAAAGGATTTCTTAAACGCTAAGAGGCTGCTACAATCTTTGGGCATTCAGAATGAGTGTTCAAACAACTAGGGCCGTGTGGAACTCTACTTAGCCCTATTTAGCTTAATTGAAATGGGTTGAATGGAACTGAAAGAATAGTTATATGTGAAATGAACGGAGCCTTAGATACTATTTTACCTGATCCCAGTTATTCCCACTTTTGGTGGTCCAAAGCATCCAACTTTTTTGTTCCACACAAAACATTAGTCTCTTAGATATAACCACTAGAAACTACTACCACTACTACAACTACTAATGTCTACTTTATGAATTGTCTATCAAAACCCAACCATATGTCCATATTGCTATGTCCATTTTATACCTTCTTGCATAGTCCCATCAACACTATTTGAGAGAAAGCATTAGTTAGTGGTACAGATATTCTATCAGCAAACAAAAGGCGAGACGCATATTATCTTCATCAACGGGATACAAATCCATTTCCGACACGTGTTGGAAAGGGACGAACGACCTAATTCACCAGAAAACTTATTATTATGAGTCTTAAATTTTTTTTGTCCACCTTTGTTCCCACAAGTTAGTTACTTCATTTAGAACATTGATCTTAACACCATCTGAGGAATAAATCCAAAATGTACTCTCTTCACCATGGCCTACCTTAGCTTGTCATGGTGCTAACCCTAGGGGGGATCTCCCTACACCTACATATATCCCCAACCATACACGTGTCCAGTACCTGTTCTTGTTCTTTCAACATCAGATTTAAAGTGAATGGGGTGAGAGTTGCAATAACAGAATGCATTTACTGATCACCTCCACTATGAGCCACACAGCTAGTTAACTAGCTAGCAAGTACTAGAGTCTTAGGGGAATTTTGGTAAAGACATTAAATAGCAAAGAAATGTATAGCAACTAATGCCTGCAAATATTGACTACAATTCAAAACTAGTGAGTTATGCCTTAAGGAACTAAAAAGAAAGTGAGGCTCAAGCTATGATGAAGAATTAACAGAAATGGTTATCAGAAAACTGGAGAGATCCTCCTAGCTAGTTAGAATACCAAACATCTGATCTTGCAAGCTTAAGAAAGAAGAAAAGGGTGAAGAAACTATGTACATCTTATCCCTAAGATAAACCCATTATAGATGGAAGCCTCTATTGGGGTTGGGTTTGGCATCAGTCGAGTCGCTTTGTGGGAGACGTAACAGAGTGCGTTTTAAGAAAATGACCTCAAACAATTTGACGGACGAAGTTACGTACATATGATCCCTAAACCCATCATAGGCAGAAACCTCTATTATTGTCTAGAGAATATTTCCTCAATTAACTTTGAGGAGCAATGATTCGTTACGTACGCATGATCCCTAAACCCATCATAGTAAGAAGCCTCGAGTACATCGTGTTTGGTTGCTTTTGCTTTTTCGTAGGAATCAGAAGAAAAAAACAATGGATTCAAACTAAAAACAACATATATTGTAGCCTAATGTAAGCGAAGGACAAACAAAATGCGCAGTTGCATAGTAAATAAAAAGATAATAACTGGTAATTATTATGCAACTAAGATTGTCAAAATACAAGGTGCAAATGATAGCTCATTGATGTATGCACTGAGCAAAGTATGCAAGAAATCCAAAGAGGGCACATGCAAGTGAAGATTCTTTCTCATTAACAAGCCTAACCTTTCTGAAAATTTGATTTGCTGGCTAATAAACTCATAAAATTAGCAATGAATTAAAAATATTCATTCCTTATTGGTCATGCTAGTAAATAAAGAAGAAAAGAGGAAAACAAAAAACAACACCGTACATGGGGAGGTCCATGACCCGTGACTGGAAAGGGATGTTTGAAAGATGGATTTTTGTTTGAAACTAACATACTACTACTAGTTTGCATAAAATACTAAATTAAAATAAAATACTACACAAAAAGAACATAAAAAAATAGGATGACTTTTAAGATCTAGTTTCATAAATTCAGAAATATCTAAAAAAATTCTCACACACCCTTTTTTTTTCTTTTTGGAGAGGCAAACACTGAAAACACTTCTTGTTCCCTCATCACTTTTTTTATTTCTTTTGCTCATCACTCACTTTAAACATATATCCATTTCAGAATGTTTAGTGAAAAGAAGAAATAGAACAACAAGATATCACTAGCAAAACAAACCCCTCCTCAACATGTCAGCTAGCTTAGCCGGTAAAGTTTCGGGACACGAGTTTAAACTCTGAAACCCTTCTTCATCAACCTTCTTGCTCCCTCATTTGGACACATATATACCCAAAAAGAGAAAACCTTTAAAGACCAAAACTTGAGCACTACTCAACAAATGATGACAGAACACAAAAAAAGCAGAGATAATACCCACTTCAAAGTTCAAACAACAACAACAATCAATCACTCAAGTGTTACTTCAACAAGTGCCCTCCTTTTTTCCAGAAATGGGCATTTAATTATTAGCAACAACAAACACAAAAACAAAAAGGAAGAACTATTAGAAAAACAATCAAGCAAAAAAGTGGAAGCAAATGAAAAAAGAAAGAGGGGAGAAACCAAAAATAAAAAGGGTGGGTGAAGTCTGAAGTGGGAAACAAATAAACCTGTTGAATGTGATCAGTGGTGACGTTGTTGGAGTAATAAGCTGCCATCATGGGCTGCATCTGCATCAGGTGCTGCTGCATATTTTCTCCCCAATCTCTCTCTCTTCTTTCTCTGCTTCAAAATTCCTTCTCTTTTTTTAAAAAAAGAAAAGAACTTTTTAATAAAAATAAAAGTTCACCCCTTTATTTTTCTTTCTTGCTCTGTTTGTTTGATCTCTCTCTTCCTCGCTGAAATCGCAGTGTAAAAACTGCAAAACAAAAGAAAAGCTCTCTTTCTTCTGTGTTTCTCTCTCTACTGGTAAGACCCCAAAAGAAAACACAGGGATTGACACTGAGAAGACAGTGGGATGGATGATACTCTTAGTCTATATAAAGAGGAGAGAGAGAGAGAGAGAGAGAGAGAGAGAGAGAGAGAAAGGGTTTTTGTAATTGTGGGAGAAGAGCTGAAGAGGGTCCCTCTTTCTCTGGTTTCTCTCTCCTCATCTCATCACTTTCAATTCTGTAAGCAGAGAGAGGTCACGTGATTAGAGCAGCAGGGAGGCCGCCTCAGACAAAAAATCGACTTGCCTACTATACAATCACTATTAGTTTTATTCATTTTTGCCATTTTTAACTGCACAATTGTGGCCTTGTTTGGTAGATGGCTTTTCAACCAGTTTTTTGGACAATCTGAATTATTTGACCAGTTGACAATTTAATACTCTAAAAACTGGTGTTTGGTACCAGCTTATTTGTTGGCCTTTTGAACCAAACAAGCTGAATTTTGAAACGTTAGGAGGAGTAGCTTTTTGGACTAACTTGTTTGATTAGTACGCGAATTGACAAACTTGTCCAATACTATAATAATAAAACTAAAGATAAACTACATTTATGAATTATATTCATGTGCTTGTTGGTCATTTTATATCCAACTAGCTACTGATAATCAACTTACTTTAATTATCAAACATATATTTTCTTGCAGTTAGTCAAACCTGCTAACACAACCAGCTAATCAAACCAGCTACCAGCTGATTGCCAAACAAGGCATCTATACTCCAGTAAAGAAAAAAGAACAAGCTATGAGTTTCAAGTTCTAGCTAGTATCGGTAACTTTCAAAAATTAGATGCCGCTACAGTTGTAGCTATAGTTGTTTCAAAACTTGTTTAGTAGCATAGAGAAAAAAATAATAAGTTGTAAACTTCGAGTTGCAACTTTTACTCAAATTTGTTGGTGTCAAACATAGCTTTAACCCCTTAGAGTGTTTCATTTCACCATATTCAATCACATTTCAATTCAATACACTTGAGTTCAACTTAGGTCAATTCAGTTTGTTTAGTTGATAACTTAAGGCCTGAACTTATTGGAACTGAACTAAATTGATGAACTGAATGAATAATAATCTGTGAGAGAAAAAAAAGTAAGTTGCAATAATTGAACTTATCTGAACTAAACTAAACTAAACTATCTGGACTGAATTGAATTGAACTTATCCGGACTTAACTGAATTAAACTTATTTGAACTGAACTAAATTGAAACTTATCTAGATGAGTTGAAAAGAAACAGTCCTTTCTTTTTCTTTTGCATATTACTATTCATTTAATGCCTAATTAGTTCAGTTCATATTAGTTTAAGTACTTTCAGTTAAAATAAAAGCATAGTTAGTACTTAGTATGTATCCTTGACTAATATTTTCTCTTTTACAAATCTAAATCTACTTTTCCGAAACTATATAAAAATTTGTGAATGACGACCTTTTACAAGGCAAAATTAAACAAACACCTACTTAAACCCTAACCCCTCTTTTCAGTTTATTTTTCCCCTTCCATCATTACTTTCCTCCATCCCCTACATTTCACTCCTTTGTTTTTTGTTGCCATCCTTCCTACTTATTCTCTATATCTCATCTCACTCCATTATTATTTTGAGACAAAGGGAGCTGAGTATGTAGTAATTTTGATAGTATAAAAAAAGTGGAGTAATTAAAATAAACACGGTACACTAATGAGAATACTTCTTTGTTTTTTTTTTTTTTTCTTATTGAGAATGAGGGTTAATAATTTGATGAACTTCAATGTGAAAACAGTAATTATTTTTGATAATTGAGTGTCCGTTTTTGGTCTTCGAAGATTGAGCCCCCTTTGCTTTTTCTAAGCACCATTCTTCTCGGTGTTGCCGGATTCCTTTCCCACGCTCCAACGGCATTTGCTTCGCTAGCTCCTCAATCAAAATTTCATGTGCTACTATTACTTTCTCAAATTCTAACTTGAAAAGAAAATTTTGAAAAAGTAACATACCATGTTCCCAAAAAAAAAAAAAAAAAAACGTAGTACTAACTTACAAGCCAATTTTCTGGTAAAATTACAAGGGATAAAAATTAAGTGCAATCAGTGTTTATGTATCTACATATTTGAGTTGTTAATACGCTCGTCGCCCCCCTCATGCAAATGCCCTTTGAAATCAAAAGTTTAAACTTATGGTTGGAGGCCCAATCAATTGTTATTCAATCTCTACCATAAGAGCATGGGGGTTGTCAGGATTCGAACTCAATACCTCTTGAATCTTGATCATTAAAGCTCTGATACCATGTGAAGGAAACAACCTAATCAAAAGCTTAAGTTTATGGTCATTGAAGCTCTCATAGTATGTAAAAGAACAACCCAACTCAAAAGTTAAACTTATGATTAGAGGCCCGATCAATTGTTATACTACTATAGCATGTTAAGAGTTATGAATTACCGACTTGCTTATGCTTAATATTATTAGTACTTGTTTCTGATATTGTCATTACAAATAATAATTAGATAAAAGGATGATTCCTGCAATTGGATTTCTGTACATATATAATACCCCATGCAATGTAACCACACGATGAGAGATTAAAAAAGCCAGCTGGGGTTTGATTTAATTAAATGCATGCAAACCAAATTTGGGATGTGCGTGCAATTGTCCTCACTGGCACTGCTTGCCCAGTTCTTTAATCCCTAGGAACTGTATGTACTACTTAGGGCCACTAGACCTTACTATTATAATATTACTCTAATTAATACATATTTTGGGGTTATTTTGCTACTAATTGTTTATTAGAGTAAGCACTGTATAATGCCAAAAAAATCCAGCATATTTCACTGCTTTTTATGCTTAGCACAAGGCAAGACATTGATTCTTATAGGAGAATGGACAATATAACACCTAGAGACTAAACTATATACTATATATAATCGAGATAATATGTACCTCGTCTAATGTAATCAATACGTGTATACTTGATTATATTATTGCTAATTTAGGCCTCTAGTGTGTTTTTTAATGGGGAAATAAAATGTCATAGAAGAACGAGAGGATTTGAGATTCTCATTTTCTAAGCCACCAAGTTATACGTTAAAATTAGGTGTTGCATGATCTTGATTTATTATATTATATAGATCAGTTTACAAAACATAATTTTTAAGTTTTAAAAGGTGTAATCTTTACGTGTTAAAAGATCGGACGATTTTTGTGATTTAGATGGATGACTCTTACGTATTAAAAGGATGACTTCTTTATCTAAAAAAGGTTTACTCACACTACTTAATCTGCTACACAGATCAAATTCATACAAATACTTTTGCCATAATTAATTACCTTATCAGAATCAAATCCAACTTCGGTTGATTCGTTTAGCTCCTTAAACAATTACCACATTTCATGTGGGAAACACAAGCTAAGACGACAGATATGCCATCTAGTAGATTAATTGTGAATCCATTACCTAGATTGGAGGGTTTAAGAGGCCAATTAATTATAATTATTAACAATATCAACTCAAATTCTGTAACATGCACAAACTATATATTAAGCAAGAAGCATTGGGAGAAATGATATCTAGTTGTCGATGGATAAAGCCGCATATATACATGCATGCATAAAGAACCAAGATGATATAGGTCATTGATATTACTCCTACTAGATTTTCATTGTAACATTTTTACCCCCTACAAAATTCACACAATCTAATAGATAGGACATTACATAAAAATAAGAATCTAATACAAAGACACTATAAGAAAAGTCGAACAAAATCCAACCCAAATAGACCCACCAAGCAGTTTGGCCACCCAACCAAGCGACTCTAGCGTGCATCTAACCATTGTTGTTGTCTATGTTGCCCGACGTTGCCAAACCATGGTTAATTGCTAGCCGGTTAGACCAACCTTGAAGCTTTCTCGCCAATCTCGACTCTACTAGTTCTCACTAAAACCCTTGGCTAAAAGTGTGTTCATTTCAAATGAAATAACATGAGCTGAACTAAATAATAGTATATGTGAGAGAAAAAATAAATTATAGGTTGAACTTAACTAATTAAAGGGAATGATTTAATTTCATCCAGACTAAACTGAGGGTCCTTTTTTTTTTCTCAACTCATCTGAATAAGTTTGAATTTTGTTATGTTCCTACAATTTACGTTTTCTCTCACAGTTTACTATTCATTCAGTTCAGATAGGTTCATTTCAGTCTAGTTCTAATAAATTCAGTTCAGCTCAATTCTAATCGATCAGTTCACTTAAGTTAAGAACAGGTTTTTAAGTTGAAATAAACATACTCTTTGATCTATGTAAGGAGATGGTGATGTCCAATCAAGACAGTCAAGACTACAATCTAGAAGAGCGATTACTCCATTGACTATGAATTCAATTACTACTCCATCATTTACTCCCTCTATGTTTCAATTTAATGTTAATGGTTTGACTTTTTGAGTCAAAGTTTACAAACTTTGACCATTGATTTTCGAAAAAGTATAATGATGCATAAAGTAAAAATATAATTTTTGAATTCATCTTAAGTAGTAGTTTCACTTTATTATCTTTTTATAAGTTTTGTGATTTATATAATTGAAATTATTTGTGGTCAAAGCATTATTTTAGAGACCGCGCAAGTCAAACCATAAATATTAGTATATTGAAACGAAGGGAGTATTATTCATGCATGTGAACATGTGAATGTGTGATGTGAGTTTGAGGCCCATTACAATTTGCAAGTTGCTATGGCACCAAAACATGCATCGAGTAAAAAGGGTCAAAATATATATAGGCTTTCATCATATAATTTGTCCCTTTGAATTTGATCCAATGAAATAATTCAGCAGTACGGATTAACAAATTAGCTAGCTAGCAAATAGCAATAGCAATAGCAATAGCATGCGACAACCTTACCCCCTTGGTGAAGGGCTACTACGTACGTACTATTTGGTCTCATGCTCACGACATCAACTTTTACTACTTCTACTACTTGTGACTTGTGTGACTTGTGAGTTGTGATCAGGGATCCTTTTGACTATTTGTTTGCTTTGAACATGTTATGTTGCTCGTCTCGGGTGCCTCTTCAATTAATAATTCTCTTGAAAACGACATTTCCGGCCATGTAAAAGCCAAGAAGTTTCAAAGATTTGTAATTCGGATTGGAAGAAACTGTTTTAGGTTAATTTCAAAGAGTATTGTTTATTAATTTCTAGTTTAGTTCAACTCGATCGGTTTGATTTAGATTGATCGATTTAGATATGTTCAAATCGAATTGATTCAATTGTGTTAAAGTGAGGGAATGAATAATGATAGAGTGGTCATTGGTCAGGGTTATCAACCCTCTTTCCTTGTCTCTCTCTCTCCATTAGTATATCTTCCCATACAAATAGGTGGGATTTTGAGAGATGGAGATAGGGTGGGTGAATGTCCTAAGGATCACCCAAACTTTCACTTCAAATTGGATATCCAGCCATTGATAAAATTAAAGGTTTTGATCTTTTTTTTTTATAACAAAGCGAGTTACTTCACATATTTTAATTTGACTTCAAGTCAAAGTCTTAGTTGGGAATTTAGGGCTGGCCCGTGGGCGGCATGACACGACACTAATTTGGCACGGTCATGACACGAGCCCACTCCAGGTACGACCCAACACATGACAAGACGTGGTGGGCTATGTCGAGCCACAATTTGAAGAAAATTGTGTGATTAGGCACGAACAAGCACGACAAAAATAATAATGTAAGTATAACATTTGAAAATTTTCATAGGAAGGACATGTTGGTATGGCATGATGGGATGTGCATGGGCCACCAAAGGGTAGAGGCGACATGACATGCACTGGATGGGTCGTGTGCCGGGCCAGGTCTTCCAAAACTCCAGGTACGACACGTGGGCCATGCTGATTACATTCAGTTTAGCTCCATTCAATTCTGAAAGTTTTTTTTTTCTACATATTAATCAGTACTCCCTCCGTTCTCTAAAGAAGGTGACGTTAGTAGTAATACGCAACTCACATGTATGTAGAAATGTATGTAAATTACGGATTACCAAGCGTTATCTTGTTTGTAGAACGGAGGGAGTATTAATTTAAACTTCATTCAATTTATTTTAATTAATTCCAGTGCAAAGTTCAAATAAACATAGTTTTGAGCTCAAACTCATCCAATATGTAAATGTAAGGGAGACACAATAATTCAGAGAGGCTGTTGGAGTTGATATTTCAAACTCTTGTTTGAATTGGTTGACATGACAAAGAGCCCTCCTGGTTTAGTAAATTTAAAAGGTTGAGGTGGGGTTGTGGATGGCCTTGTGGGGGGAGTGAGGGGTCAGAAACTCACAGAAACAAATCAGAAAATATCATGATGAAAGAGGGTTTAAAAGGGTAGATGATAGATGCTGCTCCCAGCTCTCCTAACATGATGGGTTGTTGGGTGTCACCAAAATTCATTTCAATTTTCTCTCTCTTTCTAGTGTTCCAATTCCTGTCTTTTCACCCCATCTCTCCTTTTTTTCATAGCCTATATTTGTGGGATTCTTTGGTGGTCATGGTCTCCTGGATGATGCTTATCTTTTCAAACAAAACAAAAGATACAATTGTACTACTCCATGCATATATGATATATCCCACCCCAACCCCATCAATGCAGCCACACTCTACAGTCTACAGTCTACCCCATTCAAAGTTAGTTAGACCCCCCTTTTCCAATTATTTGTGTCATTCCCTCCCAAGCTTTCCCTTGTTACTTTCACTAGTGTAGTAACTTTAGAGATAATTACCTTTAAGGATGTAGGAGGCATATATGCTCAGTGAATTTTTAGATATAGACATGATCACATGATATAGTTAGGCCGGCCCACGTACTATGCTTACAGGTTTGGAAGATGTAGGAGGCATATATGCTCAGTGAATTTTGTGTTAACGTTGTGTTGTGACGTATCGGATACATCATCTTAAGGGATGACCTAGTCACCATATGTCATGCCTTGTGTTGCAAAAGAGATATCCTCGTGTTAGAGGCTTTTTGCCAATTTCTCTTTCTTTTTTAGTTACTTTTTTTTTTTTTTTTTTTAGTGTATGTTGAGTTGTGTCATTTATACTTGATCATATTTACCTAGACATTTGCCTTTTCCCAAAATCCCAACACAGGCAGGACTTCAGTTAACGCCCCACATGTTGTCCGTGGCTGAAACTGAGCTCAGTGCGCTAGTCCATAGTCGTGCGCACGTGCTCAAAGATTTGAGACTTTTGTAGTGCTTGATGCTTAATATAATAAAAAGAGACCTATATATTCTGAATTAAGTATAGTTTAAGGAACTGAACTTTCAAATTTTGGTGGGTTCATGACCTGAATTTTTTTTTTTTTTTTTAAGGGGGGGGGGTTGAGAACCTGAACTTTGTTTTTGGTGGATTAAGGACCTCAAAATACACCTCAAATACATAGACTTGTGTATAATACACCAAAGTACATGTCTTTTTGTATTTTATACATCAAACAATACAAAACCTTGAATATAGCAATAAAAATAACATTTATTATATATAAAATAAGGGGGTGTAAATTGATTAACTTTTTTTATGGCAAACAAGTCAAATTCATGGTCGGTTTTGAACTTGTTCATGCCCTCTTTATAAGGGTACGGTGGATCTTAGCACATGGTTTAAACATAGTGTAACATGTATAGACAAGTATCGAGTATAGAGGTTCCAATTAAGTATGCTATTTAAGCATACTTCAAAAATGAAAATGTATCAAATTTAATTTAAGATAATAAAAAATTGAACTAATAAAAAATTTCAAGATTGCAGTTAAACTTTTATCAAAATATAATCAAATTGAAACTATACTATGCATTTCAAAATTTGTCACAATTCTATATCATTAGTTTGGTATCAAATTCAATTAATTAAAAAAGGCATATTTATGGGAATATAATATTTTCTTTCTCATATATCAAATCAATAGTTTATGATCACTAAATTCTGCATACTATACTATTAATATTTAATTCCTTTTTTTATTATTATTATTAACATATAAGTTTATATTCTACATATCATATTATTTGATAAATTATTATTTTTACTTTTATTTTTTTGGTAAATTATGTGTTCTTTTATTCATTTAATGCTTCCATATATATAAATGTTAGTAATGTTTTTCACTCTTATACATACAATGACTTGTACTTTGGTGTATTTAATACAAGAATATGTATTTTGGTTGTATTTTGAGGTTCTCAACCCACCAAAAACAAAGTTCAAGTCCTCAACTCACCCCAAAAAAAAAGTCCAGGTTCTCAACCCACCAAAACGTGAAAGTTCATTTCCTTAAACTATACTTGCTTCTATATATTCCTCTAAAAGGTTAACCTAACATCCAAAGCCTAATCAATGATTTTCTCTCCTGATAATTATAAGCAGTTCTTCCAGACCAATTTAGTTTTCAGTATTCGAAAATTAAACATAAATTTGGAAAAGAATCTATTGCAATCATTATGATTGAACATAAATGGAGTATAATTCCAATTACAAGTACTCATTTCGTCCATATTTGACCTTTTCATTTAGACTTTTTGCGGTTTTTAAAAATAATTATTTATACAATACCATAGCTAAAATTATAAGAGTGATTTCTTATGAAACTACTTTTCAAGAGCAATCCAACAAAATTATTTGTATGTTTTGATTCATTATATATTTTGAATAGTTAATGGTCAAATTTTACGAAATTTAACTCTTACATTTGTCTTTGAAAATAGAGATCAAATACGGACAAAGAAAGTACTACTACTTATTATACAAATGAATCTTGTATGTATAAAATTCCCTTCTTCATTTTTGTAGGTTACAGCCAAAATCTTACTCGAATAAACAAGACAAGTAGTCTATGGAAAGGTTATTTGAGAATGAACCACATAATAAGTTGATATGTACTCTTAGCCAAAGGCATTGTCTTTGTCAAAAGATTATCAGTACTACTAAATCTTTCATTGGTTTTCTGTTGAAAAGGATAGAATAAATAAAGGAAATCTTCTATGAGCCTCCACTGTATCTCCTCCATAAAGAGGAGAGGTATACAACTTTAAATGGGGGGAAATAAAAGTTCCAAGTAGAAGTTATGCCCAACAAAGTATCATGCGTGAGTGTGATTATCACTGGTAGATAATAGTGAATCTACGGCAATTAACACCCCCTTTAACAGCGGTTCCAATCGAAAAATAACGGCAAATTAACCAGATTGGTATGTTAAATGACACCCCTCCGACATATTGATATTTTAAAAAATTCCGGCAACTTATGAGTATTTAAAAGTGAACGCCGGTGACATTTGAGTATTTTATAATGCAAACTAGCATCAAATTCACCCAAAACGGCCTTGCTGGAGGGAATTTTGAATTAAAAAAACTAATTTTTTTCATTTATTACCATTTTCTACCCACTTCTCCGTTTTTAATGTCTAATCTTATTATTTTGGAGAATAATCATTCCTTTTTTGATGACCAATGCGAAAATATAAGGGAAAAAAGAAAGGAAAAACGGGTAAATAAAGAAAAGAAAAAAAAAAAAAACAATACGAAAGACATAATAAAGGGAGAAATGGTTAGAATATGGTAATAAATGAAAATAAAAGTTCTTTTCATTCAAAATTTCCTCCGCCGAGACCATTTTTGATGAATTTGGCGCATTTCTGAATTTTAAAATACTCAAATATTGCCAGCGTTCACTTTTAAATACCCATATGCTGCCGGAGTTTTTTAAAATACCAATATGTCATAGGGGTGCTATTTAAAATACCAATCTGGTTAATTGGCCTAAAAACAACTATTGTGTATATGGGTAGCATAGTATGAATTTACAGTGGTTGTAAAAACCGCAGTAGAAACTACTTTCTACTTGAATCAATATAAGGGTCTGTTGTTTATGTTTAGATTTTTGGGTGATGGAATTTGTTAGAAATTGTTGGAGTTTGTTAGAACTTTTTATTGGTGGCTGCAGTTTGCTGGAATTAGCATGAAGTTACCGAAGTTTGATGAATTTGTCGGTTTTTTGTGACTCTAATATGGTGGAACTATTTTGTTGTTTTCTAGTGTTTGATGGATATTGGTGGAAATTGTTGGAGTTTGTTGAATTTTTTTTACTGATTGTTGATTGTTCAAATCTCATTAATATCTTCCACAGAATAAGATAATTACCATAATTTAGAGTGGCCATGGAGTGAGCTACTTGGTTTGTAATTGAAGGAAACATTATTAGTGTTGTAACATGTTTAACAAAACTCATAGAGGCCAGCCATAAAACTAACCACAAGGTGCACAAGAAAGGTCAAAGCTACATACTACTCCTATACAAGACAAGAGTGTCAATTACTACAACTTATCACACTTGATTTGGGTCATGTGTTGTACTACATGTGTGTAATCAATGTGATGTGAGTAAATTGAAGTTGCTCAAGCAGAAGAGATGGAGAGAGAGAGAGAGAGAGTGTGTGTGGGTCCCACTCTCAGTCTTGGAGAGAGGGGTGCTGTGCTATAGTACTAGTAGCTAAGCTAGGCTTGTTGAAGTGGGTGCCAAAAAGGATGGCTAGCAGCAGCAGCAAGCAGCAGCTAAGAGTAAGACTTTATATAAAGAGGTGGTGCATTTGCATTAAATGGATGTGCTACTGAATTGAAATAATACTACTGCTATGACACCCTTCACATGTAGATGTAGGCCTTTTTGTTGGGGAAGCTCTTTGGAGGACCAAAACCCACTTCCCAAAACTTCCATTTTCATGTAACTTACACCCCATATGCCCCACAACCACTTAATTTTGTTCATCCTTTGTGGGCCAGGGGGTTTCATCTTCACACCACATGTATTACACATATTCAACTCAAATTTTAATGGAAACTAGTTTGTACCCCATGCGATGCACGGATTCAAATTGTGATAAGTTGATTGTTGTAATATCATTATCACATTTTTGTTTTTCTTTCTTTTTTTTAGGAGTTCATTTGTATAACATTTTTTAGTGTGAAATTTTGCATCACATAATACATGCGTTAAAAAATGAAGATTCACTCACGTTTATATTCTTATCTAATCAGGCGTGAGTGAAACCAAAAAACGTGCCTATTAGAAGTGGACTTTTTGCCTATTAGAGTTGGTTAATTTTGTATTAGAATGGGTAATCTACTTTAGTGTTTAGTTAACCTATAAGCTTAGATGTCCTTTTAGGGGAAAAAAACTGGATGAGCTATTTTTCTATTAGAACTACAATTGCTTACCAAATGAATTTGATAGGTCTTCATTTATTTACTTT
>BSSO01002062.1:0-20677 GCA_030267885.1 Mesembryanthemum crystallinum | reverse complement strand
TCTCTCTCTTCTAATTTTCTATCTCTCTCACATTCTAATATTTTATTCTTTTTCAATTTTTCTTCCTCTCACACATAATTGAAGGGCAATATTGGAAATTCAACCAATTGAAACTTGCATTAAACTCCGCACCCAAAATGGTTTGGTAACGTGTGGGTGGGATGGAAGGAGTATATCACAAGGATGTATCACTATTATAAAAAGGTACCAAATAAAAAAATAACAATGTTGTGTTTGGTATTGGATTTCAAATTACAAGGCCGGTGATGGAGTGTTAATTTTTGAGTTGTTACTAATGTACTACATGTGGCTCAATTCCAAATATTCAATTATATTAATCATTCATGTACAAAATCATCTCAATTTTAAAAGTTAAAATTCTCAAACAAATACTAAGAAAAATAGCTACACACTATAAAAAGAAACAAAAAAAACTATTACAAAAACAAAAACTAGTTAAATAATCTTAAAACCTTTTTTTTTTTTTTTGGGTAAAGCATTTTTAAACCTTACAAATAGCCATAACTATGTAAAGGATAAAACTTCAAATTAAAAAGGTAAATAAATAAATAAATAAATAAAATAACGGAAATTTCCTGTGGTACCCTTGAACTTTGACCTAATGTCAATGGTGCCCACACTTTTTCAATAATGCCAGTGGTACCCCTGAATTTTGACTTTAATGTTTTCCGTACCCTCATGGTTGACGGAGCTCCTTTCCCTTGGATTTTTTTTTACTATTTGACTTAGTTAATTTATGGGGCATAGTAAACTGACTGATATACCCTTACTTGCCTTAATTACACAACAGCTAAGTATTTGACAAACCTTTTCCTTATAAATCGACCCACCCACCATTGTCAGACCTCCCAAAAAATTTCTTCAAATTTATAAAAAAAATGTTTGTCAAATGCCTAACAGTTGTGCAATTAAGGCAAGTAAGGGTATATCAGTCATTTTACAGTGCCCGGTACATTAACTAAGTCAAATAGTTAACAAAAATCTAACGAAAAAGGAGCTCCGTCAACCATTAGGGTACGGAAAACATTAAAATTTAAGTTTAGGGTATGAAAAATGTTAAAGTCAAAGTTCAGGGGTACCACTGGCATTATTGGAAAAGCATGGACACCACTTATATTAGGCTAAAGTTCAGAGATACCACAAGAAATTTCGGATAAAAAAAAGAAGACAATCAATCATCGAACCTATAACCATGTACATGACACAATCACTCCTCACGAACTGACTCTGCACTTGTTTGATATTTCTCCCAAAAGTGTGATATTTACCAATGCTAATAGCACAAAGTAGTCACTCCAACGTCATCAACATCTCGTGATAGAAGGTCGTCCTTGGCCGTAAGAGTTCAAAACGCCCAAACATAAAGGTTGACTTTAATGGGAGGCCTGGAAAATTGGGAGGCGGTATAGGAGAGAGGTTGAAGATGATAGATGAGCTATTTTTCTATTAGAATTACAACTGCTTATCAAGTGAATTGATAGGTTTTCGTTTATTTTACTTTAAACGTTCTTTAATACTAACATTATTAAAAATTTAATCAAAGTGAGTTAAATGAAGATATTTAATGTCATATCATAAATACTTCAAATAAAAGTAGCACATATGAATGTTGGAGTAGTTGGTGTTAAAACCTAAGGTTTGGAATTTGAATATTCGTAGCTATTCTCTTTAAAATTGAGATGTTCGTGGTACTTACATGGCAATACATGTGACACGTCAACATATATGTGACTGTACCAAGCGTTGACATGGCATGCTGACGTGTCGAGCTATGGTCAGGGCCGTTCCTGACCTTGTGGGCCCTAGGACGAAGTAAACATAAGGGTCTCTAAAAAGATTTTTTTTTTTAATATACGGAATTTCGTAAAAAAATATGCACCAATTAAGACTTGAACCATAGATCCAATCGTTAGTGATTTCCTCCCTTACTAACTCAACCAATTATAAGTTCTTAAAAATAATTACAAAACAATACATTTATTCTTTCTACTAACGATAAAACTTAGATAATTTTTCTTTTTTTGGCCCCCCTTCCGACTTGGACCCTGAGCGGTCGACCCCCCTGGCCTACCCCCAGGGCCGGCCCTGACTATGGTTGAATCATTGTGTGATTAATAATAGGAGTACTATAGTAGAGGGTCAATTTTGCTGACCCGCAAAATAAATGTGTAGTTTACAAGGTTGGTTTAAGCAATACTCAACATGAAGCTTCGTGCTGAAACCATCGACCTTAACGGATCATTTGTCCGTTGCATTATTCACAGTGATCGGAATATCCAGCCAAATCGTTCCACCCCCAGATATTTGGAGAAGTGTATTTCTGAAGCAAGCAACAAAAAAAAAATACAAATCTTTGTTCATTTGCCATTAAAACTCTCGGCCAAAACATCGAAGCAATTAGCCAGAGTTTGTTGACTCTCTGTATCCCTAAAAGGGCCATAAATTGAGGATTTTGAAGATTAATTTATACCCAACATTATCACTTTCAATTGGGTGTTTTTCAACAATTGGATCCAAAGAGCTGGTATGTTTCTTCCAAATTAATTTTCTTTTTTTTTTTTTTTTTTTTTTAACTGGAAACTGCTTACTACTGATCTGGCTCAAATATTATTAGTCGCAAACCATAAAGTAGATGTGGGTACTTGTGGTTTCTGTAGTTAAACAAAATTGCTCAGTTGGGTTAAACAGAAAAATGGGTTTCTATTGTTTTAGTTTTGCCAGTTGACCAATTTTGATCAATAGTTTGTGTAATGTTGTTGTTCTTGTATACAGCCAATACAGGTGCTTGAATGATGTTGTCTTAGTGGTTTTGACATTCTTTAGGTAGATTTTTCTGCTACTTGGAAGTTGGAATTGCTTATTAGTGGAAATAGTGGTTAACTGTAAAATTGCAAATTAGTTGGGTGAAACAGGAATATGGGTTTTTTTATTGTTTTATTATGTCAGTTGACCAAGTTGTTCAATAGTTTGCATATATACAGTTGCTCAAATGATGTTGTTTCAGTAGTTTTGACACACTTTAAATTTTGTTACTTGGAATTGCTTACTACTGGTTAGCTGAAAATTGCTTAGTTGGGTAAAAGAGAATTGTGGGTTTTGTATTGTTTTAGTTTGTCAGTTGACCAAGTTCTTCAATAGTTTGCGTAGTGTAGTTGTTTACAGCTGCTCAAATGATGTTGTTTTAATAGTTTCGACAAACTATAGATTTTGTTTCTTGGAATAGCTTACTACTTTTTAACAAAAAATTGCTTAGTTGGGTAAAACAGAAATATGGGTTTGCTATTTTCAAGTTGTCAGTTGACCACTTTGTTCAAAAGGTTGCATAGTGTCATTATATACAGCTGCTCAAATCATGTTGTTTCAGCAGTTTTGGCATTCTTTAGATTATGTGGGAGGTGGTGGTTGTGAATGTCTTCTCTAGTTTTGCTTTGTCATTTCAATCTGTGTTAGTATGTCCCATAGCCATGATAGTTTAAGACATTTCTCTTTCTTGCACATGGTGCATTTACAGGTTGTGGAGAATTAGAGATATTGCGGAGAAATGATTGTTTCTGCACTTCTGACATCAGTCGGAATAAACTCTGGCCTCTGTGTGTTATTCTTTGCACTGTATTCCATCTTAAGAAAACAGCCAGGAAATTTTGAAGTTTTTTTGCCACGCTTGTTGGCTGAAATAGGGGAGAGGCATCGATGGTTGCGTGTGAAGCGGCGGCTATTACCTTCCCCTAGATGGTTAAAAATAGCATGGGAACTTTCTGAAGAGGAGTTATTGTCATCATCCGGCTTGGATGCTGTTGTTTTCATAAGGATTCTCGTCTTCAGGTATCCAGTGATGAAAACTTGGAAAGGAATGTTTGGTGCTAAATTTAGATTTGGTTGTCTTTAGAATGTCTACATTAATTACTAAAATGAGATTTAGTACAGATGTTACTGAGACAGCTTGGGGCAGAAGCAAAATGGAAGTCTTTTCATCAATCTTGATATTAATTGTCTTTTCTAACCTATTGGTGCATAATTTCATACCATACCATCAGGTGAGTGCCTTTGTCGAGGCTCTTGCCTACTAGGCTAGTAGCTACTGAGTGCTGCCTGCTAGTTCACAACATAGAAGAAGCACACTAGACAAGTGAGGTTCTGTCCTAAAACAAATTGGTGTTAGGTGGAGTAACAAACCAGGCTTATATGGCTAGTATTCCTTCCTATCTTGTTCCAATTTGGGGCAACTCGCATAGTGTCCCATTTGTACTCATTAACATCTTATGAGCTATGGAGTTGGAATTGAATAGTATTTAGCTTAAGTTTGGTTTGTTTAGTAGTAAACAAGCACATTTGAAGCTGAAGTTTGGTTTATTTATTTATTAGATGACAATATGATTTGAGCTTTCAATTGAGCCAAGCCTGAAAAGGGACCAAGCTGGATAATGGTCAGCAACAGGTGGCAGGCCTTATGTCAAGGACTTACCGTTTACCAGAATAAGCTCCTTGGTAGTTTGGTTACTCTTGTTCTACGAGTGTCACAAAGATACAGTGTGATGCCATGAGAATTTGTAAGATAACTTATTGTACAATATCAAGGTACATCTTCATGTCAATTACAGTATTAGTAAATAGAATCATTAGCTAACACAAGATATCAGAATTTGGCTTACAATGACAGTTTATTTACTGACAATTTGTACTGTTTCAACTGGACATGGATCTATGGGTTTAAGGTAAGCAAATTGCATATGGTAAGATCAAGGCTTCTCTTGGCTACTAATTCCCTTGACTAATGGGTATATCAATTGTGTAACTGCAATTGTAGGTTATGCTGTGGGAAAAAAATTATGTGTACAGGAAAGGTCCATGGCCTCCCCTTACTTTCGCGTACTGCTCGTGCCTCTTTATGCCTGTTATTTGCGGTAGTTGAGCAGTTTTTAAGAAACGGGTTGAGGGTTGGATAAATTGTTGAATCTGGAGAAAGCTTTGTTGGGAGGACAAAATAGAGAAGCTCCAAATGTCAGCAAGTATTGCACATATGCTCAGAATTAGTTCCAATTAACATAAATCAACATTTGAAAAAGAAAATTGTGCATATTAATGGATGAATGCTCATTATATGCTGTTTTCTCCTCTTAACCTCCTCAGCATAGAAAGAAAGAATTAAGTACCATGCTTTCTTGTTTTCTTCTGGTTGAATTTCTTTAATCTTTTCATAAATTGGTTTTAAGCACTCATAAGTTGAGTGGCAACTTGAAGGCAAGCTTTTCAAAGAAGGAATTGAGACTACTATAAGCCATGCTTTCTTGTTTTCTTCTGGTTGAATTTCTTTAATCTTTTTATAAGTTGGATTTAAGCACTCATAAGTTGAGCGGCAACTTGAAGGCAAGTTTTTCAAAGAAGGAACTGAGACAACTATAAGCCAATAACTTGTGTAAACTTCTAAACAAAAATAGCGAGATCTCTGAAGAAAAGTGATGTTATCTTTTTTATCCATGACATCTTTTTAGAAGGCTAAGGCTGCAAAAATTATGTTTAATAGTTTTATTTCTTAGACAATTGTTTAGCATCTGTGAGTAGTTGTAGTGACCCAAGTCTTTTATACTTCACAGTCTAGCAAGTTTCCCTGATGCTAATGATCTACATATCTTCTTTTTGAGGAATGTCTACTAATGTAAAAATCCACAAGTATGATTTCCAGTGCTTGATGAAATTCTCTGTATAAGGTGGTGGAATCCCTCAGACACTTTCTCTTCTTTTTATTTGACATATTACTTTCTTATTGCCAATTTCTGATCCTTATACTGTTGAAACTACCTCTATTTAATGTTTCTTGAACTTCTATATAGAATTATGAGTCCCTTTCATTTGTTTTCATTTTGAAGGTTCTCACTTTATGCCCTTGCTACGTCTTATGTGCAGTATGAGAGTATTTACCTTTGCTGGGATTGTCGGGTTCTTTGTTCTTCTTCCAATAAACTGCTCAGGAACTCAGCTTGCAGCGTTTGATATAACTGTAATCTCTAGCGAAACTCTGGATCTGTTTACCATTTCTAATGTGGAAAATGGGTCGAAATGGTAACATGAAGCACTCTCGATTGCTCTTTTGGTTGAATAATAAGTATACAAAATTGTCAAAGTGCATTAAGTATATAATTTTCTTTTGCTTTGCTCAAACGAAGTGGAAGTTTAATCACATTATTTGGTTTTGTGGCAGGTTGTGGGTCCATTGTGCTGCTGTATATTTGGTCACTGCCTATGTTTGTTTCCTTCTATACAATGTAAGAATTTCTTCTGACTATGATTAGAATAAGCTTTTTTCTCAAAAAATTCAAGGAAACTCTAGTGGGTGTTTCCACCCAACAATACAAGATCTCCCTTTGGAATTTCCATCTTATTCAGGATGCTTCTTGGGGTCTTCAGAGACGAACCTGACAAATGTAAATATTAGTGGAAATTATTTGGAAGAGAAGTGATGTTATTTCTTGCTGTGGAGTACTTCGAAGTTGGAACTTGGAACTGTGATACCTCTTACTGCATTTAAGCATTAGCATTAGCCTTGTCAAGGAATTAAAAGAAAAGCCATAAACATGTATGCCAATCATCCTACCTACATGCTATATCAATATTCTATCTCATGCACATAGTGGAAGTGGTTCTTAAAGAACTTGTCTCTGATGAATACCAAAAATCACATGCTTAACTGCATTTTTAAGTAAAAATTTGGCAAGTGTATGTTATAGGGAAATTATTGAAGTGTGTTTACTCTATCTGCGGCTGTGACAACCTCGCTGCTTTTTCTGTTAATTGCTCTTTCTTTCCAGAAAAAGTTTACCAATTACAATATTTACATCTGGAGTTATACCTCTTGTCAAGGTTTCATCATGGTTGTTCATGTCATGTTCATCTCAAGGACACTTGATTGCTGCATGTCAGAGGAAGTAATATTGTGATCATTTCATGTCCAAAACAATCATATGCTGATTGGATGTCAAACACACCCCAACTCATATGCAGGAATACAAATATATTTCTTCCAAAAGGATTGCATTTTTCTATTCATCCAAACCTCAACATCATCAATTTACACTATTAGTTCGTGGGATCCCTGTTCCTCCCGGGCGGAGTGTTAGTGATAGTGTTGACAGTTTCTTCATGGAGTATCATCCTTCTACATATTTGTCTCATGTGGTGATTCATCGGACCAGTAAACTTCGGAATCTCATTGTAAGCCCTTCCACCAAATCTCTGTCTCTTCTTTCATTTTTGTCGTCTGAATATTTTCAGTGTATAGAAATTGCCACTGACCAAGTTCTTTGGACATATAATGCATGGCTCGACAGATCACATTGTAATTTGTTGTTTTTCGAGATGATCTGTTAGCTTTAGTAACTGGTATTGCTCAAGCTATGCTAATTTTTTCTTAAAGCTTGACAAAGAAGTAATATGATTCTAGGATGTTGAGGCCTTGCATAATGGTATATTTAGTATTACAAATACATATAATATGTTTATTAGAGTTATGGTAGACCACACAGCAGAATCAGTGATTTCTTTTTGGAAGTTCTATTGTTGAGAGATGATCGTATCTACTTTTTAGCCCTTTGCACGCCACCTTGAACAGAGCCAAATGGAAAAGGAAGAACCATTTATAAGCTCATTCAGTTTGGTTTATGTAAAGCATCTTCCATATGATCATTCTCCTGAAATATTTGGGATATAGGGTTTTCTCTGTTGAACTTAAACAGGAAACAAGGAAACTGGAAACGTACAAACGGGAACGTGAAACGTCATTTCTCAAAAATCTAAGAAACGTACAAAAAGAGAAAAACTAATATATTTTTCTAGAAACCTAAAGTTATCTTAACGATCATCAATAACATTATTAGAGTAAACATGGGCAATATTTTAAGAGATTGGTATAAAATAAATGTAATGTTGGGATTTCTAGGTCAATTAGTGGAACATTTGTTCTTCCGGTGAATAAGAATTTTCCCCTAAGTTCCTTGAGCTTCCAAGTTCCAATTTCAGAAACGGGAAACGTGACCTCCGTGGAACTTTCGGTGCATTAGAGATAGTGTTTAATTTTCTCTCTCATTATATCACGAAGTATCTCTTTTCCATTTCTGGAGTGGGGTAACTCCTTTTCCTCTTGACTTCATTTATTGATGTAAATCTGAATTTAACTTGACTTCGATTTGAACTGATTATACTGAAGCTCAATGTCTTTTCATTTTAATGGTAAGATATTGGTTTTTTTTTTAAAGCTTCATGTTATGTTGGATTTGTTGTGATGTTTGAGCCTTGTATATTTTCTTAGACAGATGTGAAGCATCTGTATAAAGGATCAGATCATTTACAACCAAATCCTGCCAAAGGTCATGGTTGTTTTGGACGCTTTCCGCGTAAGGCTGATTCTGAAATGAAGCTGGGGGATCTAGAGGAGAACCTACCACTGGACCTATCAGATGTTACTCTGGCTGGTCGGGTATGTCCTATTTTATTTTCTTCTGTTGTCTGGTTCTAAACAAAAATGGAGTGTGCTTGGTATTGTCGTTGTACATGATTCTCCATTATGGTTATTGCATTCTCTCTGCAGTAGCAGACCAATTTGAGATTCGCTATTTAATTAAGTAGTTTAAGTAATTAACTGTCTCACATCTGTAGCAGCAAACTTAGACTCTCATGCATGCCAATTCACCTTTTCCACATACTAGTGCTGTCAATTGGCTTGGATGCTTTTACTTATTCTTCCAAATGTTTGTGTCTTGCTGTCGCTGGGGTATGACTATGATTTAGGGTCAGTTGTCTCTGGCCTAGTGCTCTAGGTAGCTGAAATATGAGTTTAATATTCAATAACATGTTGCAAGAGGAAAAATATTCAAGCCTGTTACTGTACTGATTTGAATCATATAGGTTTGCAGTGACACTGAGTTATAAGAATAGTTCAATGTAGGCTATAATTCTAGCAATAACTTTTTCGGAGTTTCGACACAAGTTAATATTTATGTCCTTTGTTTCTTAATAGTGCTTCTCTGTGTTCACTGACATATTTGTTATGTACTTTCCTCTTGATAATCTTGAAGGAAGTACAATCTGCTTTTGTCTCCTTCAGATCTCGATATGGTGCAGCAGTTGCTTCAAGTATGCAACAGTCTGAGAATCCCACAGAATGGGTTGCAGAGCAAGCTCCTGAGCCTACTGATGTATACTGGCCCATTTTTTATTCATCATTCTTTCAAAGATGGATGTCTAAAGTGGTGATCATATTGACCTGCATTCTTCTGACTGTGCTATTTCTCATACCAGTTGTGGTTGCACAAGGTCTCACCAACCTATCTCAACTAGAGGATTGGTTCCCATTCCTCGAAAGCATTTTGACTAAGTAAGTGATTATTCCAATTCCATGCTATATACTTATTGCCATAGATTATACCATATTTCATTTACAATATTATCATGATGAATACTTTGATCAGATCAGACCTCCAACTGAATAAAATACACTCTACTTTTACAGTCTAAGAATGAACATTTGAACTTGGCCTGTCCCTAATTGGTAAAGGAACTAATCTTAATAATGTCGCGAAGTTCTCTTCAAAACTCTGATTTCATAAGGGATCAACTTTTTTGCCGTAGAAAAGGCTTCAAATCTCAAAGTGGTTTTCATGTTCATGGAGACGGTTGTTCATGCAAGCAAGATAACTTTTGGAAAATGATGCTATGATATAGCATGATTTCATCTCATAAGAACTAACCTTTTTTTTTTTTAATTTAATTGAGAAACTACCAAATATGATGATGAATGAATAAAATGAATGAATAGAAGTTATACCATTCTAGGGCATATGAAGATTAATCCACTCATTGCCTGCTCAAGAACACTTCACCAAAGACGCTGTTTTGTCCAATTATACCTTAATATCATGATTGATATAAGAGAAGTTATCTACCTCATTTTTCCTTATCCTTGTCTTGCGTTGATAAGTTTTTGGTTCCCATGGACTGCCACTGTAACTTGTTTGTCTGTTTGTAATATATTAGTATTAAAGACAGCATGGTTGATGTGCATCTCAAGTTTATTGTTGCAGCAGTACATGTCATGAAGCTTCTATTGTTTCCAATGCATCAACATGCCTTTGTTATGGTACTCTGATTGAACAGGAGATTGATTGATGTCAATCTAATGTTGCTTTTCCATAATTTTGCATCAAGTTCCTGCTGAGAGACCAGAGAGCAGGATGTGTATTCGATTCATAAGCTGCAATAGTATTGTATTGTTATAATGAGAACAAGAACGTACCAGTTATAATGAGAATAAGAAAGTACCAACTAAATCTGATTGAGTTGTACTGTTTACTCATTGATACAAGTTTCTCTTATAAAAACAGAAAAGTACAAATCCGAAGCTGCTAAACTTCGTCAATCGTCATTTATGGATCACTATGCAGTGTGATTAGGGGTGGATAAATAGTTTCCTTTTTCCTTTTAAGGCTGTGGTTTTAAATTTATTTTTCCCTGTGGAGATCCCTCGAATGGTATCTATGCTTGCCTTGGTATAAACATTACCTGTCTAATCTAGGGGGTGCAATGTCGTAATTACTTAAGTGTTGCCAAACAACCTGTTCAAGAATAAGTCACCTTGGCTTTGTTCTCTTTTAATTTGAGGGCATATCCTTGTGGTCCACAATAGGAAAATATGTTCTTGAAATCTACCATTTCCCCTCAAGTCTCTTAATTACTCTCTCCATGAATTGAACATAAGTTGTAAGAATTTTGTTCTTTATAGCTACAATTGGTATAAAAAGGCCTATCAGGCTGTTGCTGGATGGAAAATATGGGATCTGAACACCTTGAAACTCCAGTTTTGGGGAAACCTAGCTGGTTACGTTCTCTATTTCTTGATGCAATAACTTTTGTTCCTCAATCCCATCCATAATATGGTGTTTTATCCTTATCTCTTGTTTTCTGGGCTAGACTACAATTATCAGTATAACCAAGTTAGCAAATTATCTATATAATAGAATGTATATGATGAAGGCTACTTGTTCTTTGTACACCAAGTGTAGTGATCTTCAATACTCTTCCGTCGCCATGAAATCGAGTCATTGTTGTTAATCATAGTTTTGCCCGGACTAAATTTCAAGTAACAGAGGCCTTAGGTCTAGTTTGTTGGTCTTCAAAACCATTAGAGTTAGGATTTGCGATGCAAGATGATTCAACTGAACGGCAATATTCTGCCCTTACTAAAGTGACGTCTGATCCTTCGCAAGCTTTTAAATTTTGACATGGAAATCATGCAGCCATCAACGATATTTATGGTTAAAGTTGGAGATCAATAATGAGGGGACTTTCTGTTGTATTTTGGAGGGAAAAAATATTGATCATCATTACCCCAAACTAACCCTAATTAGTGGCTAATTATTCCTGCAACAGCTTCTTTAGTGCAAGTTGAGATTTAGATGCACTTTCAAGGCCTTGAGCTGGTGAAATATAGCAATAAGGGATGCTGAATCTATTCTCTGATTCCTTGAGGCTGCAGCAGCAAGTGGAAGTCGGAAAAGACTTGTATTAAGCCTTGCTATTTCCCCCCTCCCCTTCATAAAATAAAAATCGACTCAAATATTAGTCTCAATTTGCTTCCGAACCTTCTCTCAGAGTCAGAATCAATTGTCAGAAGTCTAGGCAAGCCTAAACTTACTTCCCCGGAAGTCCTAAAGCTTAGCCATGACCTTTTTATAGACTTCGAATCCTTAATCAGGAACTCTAGATTTTTGGTAATATGCTTCCGGTGGTTCTTCTGATGCCTGGTAACACCAGTGATTTTCATTCTTAATTTCCAGCATTGCCTGTCAACTTTAACTCTATACTTAATTTTATCAAGCAAACTTTGATGTTCCTTGGGTCTGTATTTGGAACTTCAAGCTGGTGTAACTTCACTAAGTAAAGTTTGTCTGTGCTCTTGCAGAACAGGGATCAGTCAACTAATTACGGGTTACCTTCCAAACCTTATTCTTCAGTTCTCTCTTAAGATGGTGCCTCCTATCATGAAGTTCCTTTCATCAATTCAAGGGTACATCTCTTACAGTGAAATACAAAGAAGTGCGTGCTACAAAGTCCTTTGGTTTATTATATGGAATATCTTCTTCGCAAATGTGCTTTCTGGGTCAGCTCTCAATCAGCTTTCTGTTCTCCTTGACCTCAAAAACATTCCTGCACGTTTAGCAGTTGCTGTGCCTGCACAGGTAAGAGCTTTTGATGCAAGAGCTAGTACTTCAATGTAGTAACATACTCATTGTTATTTATCTGTGTTCAGTTCTTTGTTTAGTCGACATCTGGCACTTTGCCTTAAAGAAGTAGCAAAGCTGTTATGGTCACATGTCAGTTCTCCTTGAATATTTTCTCAGGGTAGAAGGCTTTCTCTTTGAAAACATTTGGTATTGATAATTAGTGTTCAAAAGAAGAGGGGTAGGATCTGTGGTAAAGAATAGCCCCCAGGCCCCAGCACCTAAAAATTGTACTTGCTCATGCCCCCCTACAACTCCTGGCTGCATCACCTATGATCTGTTGTGGTCATAGGTATCTCACTGGCCGCTATTGAGGCGTATCAGGCAGCAGTATCCCTCCTGTTTTGCCAAAACATTAGCCACTCATTCTCAATCATATACCTTCTCGCTTTCCCTCTCCCTATTCTCCCAAGCCCAAACCACTGCTGTCACCCAAGAAGCAACAACGAGGTCATAAGCTGCTCTTTGGTGATGTGCTCTTTCTCTCTCTAACCTCTCTGCTATCTCTTCTCTGCTTGTTCTTAACCTTGATTTATGCCAATGAAGGGCCTGTCAGGCCTCAGTCATGTGCCTATGCCACAAGGGGCTCAAACCCTTGGCTGTTAATGGAGGTTTTCCAGGGAGCTCTCAGTCATAATGCTTACTTGCTTATCCCGCTTTTTATATTCTATACAAGAGATCTCTATTAGAGGTTTTTGTTGTAATGAGCCATGCAACTTCTGAATTATCAAATTACCTCAGATTATCATTGTTTAACTTTCAACAAATTGCTATATTCTGCAGGCATCTTTCTTTATTGCTTATGTTGTCACGTCAGGATGGACCAGCACTTCGTCTGAACTCTTTCAGGTTATTGAGTTTATCCAAAGCTCATTGCGGAAGTGCTTCTGTTGCTGCTGTAAAAGACCTACTACTGATCATTTTGAAGCCCCGACTATGGATTACCACAAGGACATTCCTAAAATTCTATTTTTCGCACTTCTGGGTATTACATACTTCTTCCTGGCCCCGCTGATTTTGCCTTTCCTGCTGGTGTACTTTTTCCTTGCATACATTATTTTCAAAAATCAGGTATCCTCAATGCCTTTCAGTTTCCTTGATTTATATATCCTTAACACGAAATTAAACTTCTGAAAATCGTAGTTCAGTAGCAGAGTATTCTATGTCTTTGTTTGATCTTTATCCATTGCTGTTTACGCCTATCAAGTTGAATGTTTCTATCTCTGCAACGCTGTTGACGTGCCACTTATTGAGTATTGGATTGAATTCTATTGCTTTGATACTTGTTTGACCAATCACTTTCCACAAAACCTATTGATTGAAATGCATTACCTGGAAACATGTGTTGTGTACAAGAGAAAGAAAAATCCAAAAAATAATTTGCAGATTTCAAGTAGTTTTTATGTTACATAATTTTGAATATGCTTCCTCAAGAGAAACTCAGATACAAGAAGTGTTTATTAGCAAACCAGAACTTTCAGCTGGCACTTTGAGCTGTATGGATGAATGCAAACTGAGTGACTGGCCTCTATAGAAACTCAGATACAAGAAGTGTTTATTCTTTGGTGTCTTTCATAATGATAAAACATTGATTATGCTCTTTTTGTTATTGTTGCAGTTTATAAGTGTATATGCTCCAAAGTTTGAAACTGGTGGGTCATATTGGCCCATAGTACATAATTCCATGATATTCTCACTGGTACTGATGCACGCTATTGCTCTGGGCATATTTACACTGAAGAAGGTCCATTTGGCATCATATATAATGATTCCTCTCCCGATCCTTACACTTCTGTTTAACGAGTATTGCCGGAAACGTTTCCTACCCAACTTTCTTGCCTACCCTGCCGAGGTATGCTCTTTCAAGTCAAGTCATAATTGTTAAGTCTAGTTATGCCCTAATTCCATTGACTGGTGATTTTGCATGATGAACAGGACTATTCTCATATTATTACAGTCATCAAGCTGATAGAGCTGCTTGTCATTATCATTCAATTTGACATGCAGGAACTCTAACAAGGGAAAATAGTCCCCCTCCCCCCAATCGAACAGAAATCTTAACTTTCTTTTGAACCATCACAAATTAACTGTCAACTTTTCTCTGGTAGGAATATTTTGCTCTCTAGTTTCTCACCATCTCTTAATTTCTTGGGTTGTTGACTTGTTTCAGAAAAGCCACACATTTAAAAATGACAATCCATGTTGGGATTGGTTTGAAGTATAGGGGCAAACTAGAGATATTGATCCTTGATAATGTTCATGCTCCTCTGCTTCNTTGTGAGCTACTGTGCTCGACAGTAGTCGGAAAGAGATGAGTCAAGTCGTTGAGTTATAGACCTATTGAGCAGCATAGATATAATCACCAGTATTACTGGTTTAATCCTGTTTAGCATTCGCAAATCTTATTTTGGTGGGCATTGGAAGAATAAGGTTAGAGCCTAAACGAGGGACCTTTAACATCTTTATTTTGGGTTATTTAGAAGTTGTTGAAAAGGAAGGATTGGAAGAAGATGATCCCTTGTACAGATTCTACCACAACCAGTAGAACTGTATACATCTAAGCAGCATACAACAGGATATGCATTAGTGAATAGTTGACACTTGACATTCCTTAGATAAAAGAGACGAGCAAAAAGACTACAGGAATTAGAAAACATAAACATCACTCTGATGGAAACAAGATTTGTTATTTTCATGTATCATACTTTCCTATTCTTTTCTTTCTAGTGGTTCAATTCCATTCTAAGTTGTTGTACAGTTTTATTTCCCCCTCCCCTGTTCGATGCCCCCCTGATTCATTCTGTGTTTTATCATCCCAGACGTTGATAAAGAAAGACAGGGAAGATGTCAATGACCCTCAAATGCCCGAATTCCTTAATAAGCTGGTTACTGCCTATAAGGACCCCGCACTATTTCCAGTGGAGTTCTCAAACTCGGGTCATCATAGGACTTCCGACCTCTCCAATGAGGGGAATTCCAACCTCTCCAATGAGGGATATTCCAACCTCTCCGATGATCATACAACTCCTCTCCTCTCTCATGATTGAGTCTTATACAACGTATGAATATGATCATTTGTACGCTACTTGAATACGTTTGGGTTTCTCTGATCTTCTGGCCAAAGGGAGATACACTGTTCTGTTTGGAAAGCTCTACATTTATTTTGTATGTAAATGCCGCAGAAGCAAATCTTGTGTATATAGGGCATCCTGTATAGTTGTATGCATTGACGTTGCAGTAACTTTCGCGGTATTATATTTGTATATCCTTGTACCATTGCGATTTTGGATTAAGACGTTCTAAGCAAATGATACAGAAAGGTTGATTAGAATAGCCAAATTATTGGACAGTTGTATATTATGAACTCTGAACTCAATTTGTATGTTGCAATTTTGTGGTGTGCAGTGAAACTGGATAATTACAGTTAATACAGGTAGTTATATTTACAGCTACAGCTTACTAAACCTTTTTTGCTGCAGTTTAGACACATCCAAAGTTAAAAAATGATCTGGGGCTTTGATTTTATGACCTTTTTATTGGTGAAAGATGTGAATAGGTCATTGTTTTAAGAAGAAACGTTTTGCTGCCAATGGCATTAAAAAGGAGAGAGCAAGGCACTCACACTAGCTGGCTTTCCCCAATAACTGAAAATCATCACTTCAAGATTTTGTGTCAGATATTGTTACCATTTGCTGGCCAGAGGAAAGTAGAACAGGTCAAACTGAATTTTGGTTTAGTGCACTTCAGGTTCCTTTTATGATTTCTATACCATTTAAAAAATAAAATTCCCTTATCAACAAGTGGTTGGTGTAAATGGTTCGACACTCTCATCCCTCAAGCAAGGTCGAGGGTTCGAATCTTGTGAACGGAGAAACTGCTTGCTGGGAGCACTTTAGTCCTTCATGGGCGGTTCAGTGCGAACAAGATTAGTCTTGGGTCATGAACCCAAAAAAAAAAAAAAAAAAAAAAAACCCTTGGTTGAATTTGCAAGGTTTCATGTAGTCAAATAAACAAGTTTTCAACCTTTTCCCCTCAAGTGAAATTTTTGAAATAAATTTTAGCAAAATTTCATGCAATAATAATCATGACAAAAACTTGGGTTAACCACTAATAGTAGAATATTAGGAGGGGTGAGACACGAGGAAGGATTCCATAATTATGTTTGGCCAGGCAATAAGCTACTATAGTATAGTCTTTCAAGTTTTCCTGGTTTACTACTACTCTATATTCATTTGCCTTAAGATTTAGGAAGCATCAATAATTTGCTTCATTTTCGAGATAATTAATTAATTAATTTCTTGGGATAGTGTCAGTTAATTAGCACTGATGACATGTATATGTATGTCCTTGATTTTAGCACTTGACTAATACACTAGTATTTGCCTGTTTATCAAGCCTGAATTCTAGCTAATTTAATTCATTAGCATGTGGTTTTACTGTTGGAAAAGTAAAACTCATGTTCTTTTAGTCGTTTTATGATCCGTTTTAAAGTATTTTATTCGATCTGCAAGTCGTTTTGTTGCATTCGACAAGTTTGTTACACTATGTTTCTTTTGTTCTGCACCAATCAATCTGAAAGATTAATGAATTATGACCTAAATTAAGTACTTAATTAATTGATCTTAGTTGTAGCCAGTTTACCTAAATATTAGGTAGTATATGGTCATTTTGAATTATTATATGTATTTTTGTGAAATCCTATATAAATTTGAGACCAACTTATCTCTAAAGATGTAAATATCAACTTTTTGTTTAGTGTTGTTGTGGGCAATGAGAAACTTATTTCTCATTGAATGTGGTTAAAGGACATCTTTTCACACATAGTATCGAGTATTTCACGAATAAATATTTACTGATTTAACTTGTACCATGTATGAGAGTGATAGCTTCAAATCTTTGCAGTGTAGTGTACCATCTTTTAATTTTTCTATCCATCTCACTGTAATAGCAGCAATAATAGTAGTCATCCAAGTCCAACTCCTTAGGATAGTCAAAACTGTTGGATACAAGTATAGTAGTATTACTAGTAATCATAGTGTCCCTTGACCAAATTCTTTCATCTCTCTCTCTCTCTCTCTCTGAGTGTTTATTAATTGTGAAAATTAGTAAAACCAGCCAACCAGTACTTGACAGTGGATATATGGCCCCTCCCTTAAACATGCAATGTTATCAAAAGATGAGGCAAATATGGGGCTCAAAAGGTGATTTACCCTGCAAAGACCATGATTTTCTGATTTTCTTGTTTCAAGATAATTTAGATGCATATAATATGGTCATATCTAGGAATAAAGTTATGATGATCATTATTAATCATCATCATAATTAAATTAATTAGTTAATAATTAGTACAACTCTTACTTTTGGAGATTCAACCCCTTTGCTTTTAGTATATATATGTACCTCTGGATTTGAGGGTCTAACTCTAAAAAGTGGTCTACTAGAAAGTGAAGAATATCTATTTGATTAATTAGTAAGTACTATTGAAGTTTAACAACCATATATCCTTTTGTCCTATAATTAGGCAACTGATAAGTGGTTGCTTGTCATGTTATCCAAAGGGAATGTGACCTCACATTATTATGGGAATAGAATGTTCTCATTCTTGATTAGAGTAGACCATCCATCTTTGCCCATGGTCTATGCTATTGCTAGCTTCTCCTATTTGTTATTTTCCTTTTCTTTTGGTTTTTCTTTCCCATGCCCCTCTTTGAAAAAACAGATAAGATATTTTACCGACTAGAATAACTTAGAGAACTGTTCTCCAATCTCAAGTTACTAAATTAAAAGGGAGGTTTTAGGACCGTTGGATTAGAGGAAAGACTTTCGAAGAATAGCAGATATTTGAAGAAGAAAGATATGGAGTAGATGAGATGAACTGTAGATGAAAACTTAGTACTCATAACAATTAAAAGGTCAATATGATATCCAAAAAAAATCATTTCCAAACAATTCAAAAGTCATCAGTCTCATGATAAGATAGTCTCATCGAACTTTTTACCTTAAAATCATGGATTGCAAATGCACAATGTTCATAAAATTCAAAAGACTAAAAAGCAATGGCATGTCAAAAAGGCCTTAAAGATGACTAGTACTACAACCAATATGAATAATTATGTTTTATCCTTGGGTTTTCCAAGGAGATCTCAATAAATCTACAAATTATAGTACTACTTTATAGTATATAGTAGTACAGTAGTACATTGCATTGACAAGATAAGGGCCAGCAAATGATCAAGCATGTTGAATACCTTGAAAGCACTACCACTTTTATGAAATTTATTTATCACACAGGGCAGACAATAATAATAAGCATTGATGCTCAAAGTACCAAATGGTATTGTTTGTTAAAAGAGAATTGGACCCCTAACACTAAAATCATGTCATCGTCCTTTACATTTTCTACTACTCCATATTGGTGTATTGGTCACTCAAATGGGTCATTTGGGTGTTTGCTTAACCTGAAGTTGCCATCCTACAAAAGGCAAAAAAAAAAAAAAAAAAAAAAAAAGTATCATTGTCCTCATAAGTTACACTCAATTAAAAACTATGGGAGTTTTCAGTTATTGAAACTCAAATTAATGAGAACAATACTTTTTTTTGGTGTCTGCAAGGAGGAACTTCCTTCCCCCTTGGGCGTGGCTAAAGGGCAGCTCCTAACGCACGGCCTCGGTTATTCCACGAATAAATTCGTGTAGGTGCTCCCCAATACTTTATGGTTTCATTATCATTGCTAATATGATTAGCATTGAACTAGCATATCAATTGAAGATCATTTTGAAAGTGATTCGAGATTGAGGAATGATATTTTCTAAATCATGAAAATTAGATGGTGATTGAACATTGTAAACAAATGTGTTGGAAATCGAAATATACTACATGCATAACATCAAGTCATAATAAGAGCAAGTCGAGCAAAGGAATTTTAGCAAAATAGGAAAGCTAACGAAGCAAACAATGCAAAAAGTTAGGATAGAGTGACAAGGTATATGTAAGAGGAGTAACAACAAATGTTGCACGGCTGTGCAGCTTCAGCAGCAGCCAGTGCACTTTTGGTTATGGAGTGTTGGTATGGGCGTGCCATCGTGCCATCAAGTGATGAGCAAGAGATTCAATTGCAGTGTGTTGTTCTTTTATACCAAAGTTTTGGCTAGTACGATAGAGTTTTGGTAAGTATTTTCTTGCATGTGTTTTGATTAATGATTGGTGATTTCCTTAATCTAATTTCTTTGCATATATTTTGTCGAGTTTTCTAATTAATGTTTAGGATACATTGCACCAAAAAACTGTTTAGGATACAATTTATAGTTTTCTAGTTATGGTAACAGTAATTAGAGCTGCAATCTCTAAATGTAGAATGTAGTGTCATAATTTGTTACTATAGATAGAAAAGCGAGAAAACTCATGTGGAATGAGATGAAATCTAAAAGATGAAACTCTTGATGTGGATGCTCTAAGATCTAGTATTCTATAGATAGACACCAAGTCAAGTATTATATGATGTTTCACACCATTATGGTTCGATGGTAAAGATGTCAAATCAATATCGACTATCTACGAAAAGTTAAAAAATCTCGAAACAAAAAAAAAAAAAAAAAAACTGCCAATTGATAATTATCTTGAACAAATAAGATTTCGAGTTCAAGCCTTGTAAAACTATCCTCCGTGAAGAATCTAACTGATTTCAATCAAAGTTAATGGTAACCGTAAAACGAACATACATATTGTTGAACACCAACAATGCATTACCTCGGACTAATAAAATCTTGAGTGGTAGTTCAGACCATATATAATTGAGAATGTTTTACAAAGAAACCCCCACTTCTAAGTTTTTTGGCAACCATATACTCTCATATGTATACAAACTGCAAACCTCCAACTCCCAAAGGAAGGCAATCACTGTAGGCACACCATCCATTATTTTCCTGGCACTTGACCTTTTCCCCTCTTTTTAAGGTATGCCCAGATGCCTCCTTTTGCCCCTCTTATTTTTCCACTTTTCTTCACAAACTAGAAACATACAAATACAGATACAGCTACAAACGTCCCTTAACCCCAACGACCCGTCACTTTCCCACAAACTCTCTGTCTCTCTCTCTCTCTCTCTTCAATAACTGAAGTTTGTTCTGCTTTACACAGAAATAATCAGAAAGTTGAAATGCTCATTGTAAACCCAATATCTTAACCAACATATCCAAATTCATCACTGCAATAAATTGGTGTAGGTGATTTTTTTTTTTTTTTTTTGGTGTCTGCAAGGAGGAACTTCCTCCTTGGGCGTGGCTAAAGGGCATCTCCTAACGCACGGTCTCGGGTATTCCACGAATAAATTCGTGTAGGTGCTCCCCAGGAGGCTCGAACCCGTGACCTGGTGTATAAGCCAAAGCTTGTTT
>BSSO01002061.1:0-20678 GCA_030267885.1 Mesembryanthemum crystallinum | reverse complement strand
GAACCCGTGACCTGGTGTATAAGCCAAAGCTTGTTTACCAGTGGGCCAACACCTCTTGGGTTTTTTGACATTAGGGTATTTAAAATGACCAATTTGCGCACTTTAGTCCAAAAAATAGAATTTCGGGGAGAATTTCCAGCGATGCTTATTTTTTAAATATGTTTATCCTATTTTCTTCAATTTTCTCCTCCATAGTATAGTTTCAAAAGGTTATTAAAGTGAAGAGGGCAATTATTTCGGGAATTTTATAAGAGAAATAATTATTTTAAATAAATATTCACCGGAGATTTTCATCGGAATCTCACTTTTAATACTCAAGTGCATAAATCTGTCATTTTTAAAAACCCTATTGTCGTCGGAGTATTTTTAAATACCAATATGGCAATAGGGGTAATACTCATTTGGCATTCTGGCCTTCATCATACCAATGATAACCATTTTGTTCTTATGTGCTCAGCAACGACACTAGCTAGAAACATTTTGATTTTTGCAATCAAACTTGTTTTGGCATATATTCATTTGAATTTGAAAGTATAGAAGAATGAGTTGCAAGAAATTTAAATTTGTGTACATATATAGGATTAATCCAAGTTGATTTTCAACTAAACACACGTAGTAAATACAAGAATAACTAAATATAGCCACACATCCTGTTGAATTGAAGTCTAAAACTTCATGAGAGGAAAAGATAGCCTATGAGCCTTTCCCAAACGATAATTAACAGCAGAAGAGTTGGGAAATAAAATTGGTCTTGGCTAAACTAATGGCTAAAGTTAGGAACTGTACGTACTCTCCCGCAATGGCGGTATAGGACAATTCCAAACTTGAGTTTGATGCTTGGGGTTACTAATGGTGAAGCAAAAATGAGGTTAAATGCATGCTAATTACCAGTGTTATATACTGCTATGTTAGTAACCTAAGTGATGTGTCATAGAGGATTATCCACGTTTACTCGACACCAGAGGAAGAAGCTCCATCATCTTGCTTTGATCCTTGAAACAGAAAAGGACATAAAATTAGTGCAATATCATTAACAGTGAACAGATGTTTAATAGAGATAAAGTACTGCTTCAGAATTAGGAATGCTGTAAACACCGAGAAGAGGTTCAATTAAAACTAATGTTTTGTTCCCCAGATTAATTATTAGCAACATGTAATTTGGCACCATGTCTTGATTGCTTGATGTACTTACTACTGAAGTTGGCCTGTTGTAAGAAAGTTAAGGTAACTTACTATCAATTGTTATCATATGAGCAGAAGTTGGTTGAGACCCAATCAGCGACTCCTCGGCATCACTTGGGGACGTGACTGAAAGAGCCTTAGCATCCGAGTCTAGAAATATGGGTGTACGGAAATGATCATTAGTAGGTCATCAACATCACTCTGAGCTTAAAAATGACAAATTTATTTGGCACACTATGAAATTTTGTACCTGCTTGATCATTAGCTGTTTCTTGCGGTTGATTCTGCATCTCAATGGATTGTGGAGGTTGGCCAGAATTGTTGTTGCCCTCCTCATTAGTGCATTTGTTTTGGTTTGTACGACAACATGATATGCCAACAATTTTACGTATGGATTCACCAACTGACAAATAAACTTTACGAGACCATACAAACATTCGAATGAAACCTGGAATGAGCCCAGTGATGAAACGCTTGTGCATGAGCAGAATAAGCAAAGAGCAGAGGACACAAGCAAGGATTGCAATCCAAGGCGTGATAGGGAAGGTTGTCACGTACAAACCCGTCATGAAAGTCAAAAGAGTTGCATAAAATGCTGCTTCAAGTAGGAATACGGTTAGATCAAGTAGCACCACTGATTGTTTCTTTTCACCAATAGTCATGATCCATAAGAGAAAAAACAGGACCATCATGGAAAGGCACATCGCTATTATATCTGAAACCATAAAGACTTGAAATGCTGCCTTTCTCATAAGAATTGGAAACCCATTGTCACTGTTAACTCCACCTGGCACTGTAAATGCTGCTGTAAAAGTTATAGTTGCCAAAAGCGCAGCTGTCACACCTAATGTGTTGACATAGTCTTTGATCATCGTGGTAGGGATACCACTCAAGCTTCGAAAACCCAGCATTCCTCCCACCACTTCAGGTTTACTCCAAAGGAATTGTTCAAACTGCATGTGGTAACAACATAATACTCCACTACATTATAGTAAGTATAAGAGCGATAGTAATGTGCCATAATATTTTAAGACAATCGAAAACTAACTACATAGAGGTGACTTTTTCACAACAAAAGGGGTGACTAAGAACCAAGTTCTGCAAGTGTTTGCAGGTAATAAAAGGATACCTCGTACGGAAGATTTTCTGCAGAGCCTATTAAATCACCAGGACTGACATTCTTATTGTTCTGAATCTCTACAATATTTCTGTACGAACTACCAGCTGCAGTAGTGGTTGCAATACAAAGCTGTGCAAACCGAAAGTTGCGTTTCTGAATGGCTAGATGCAGTGCCGTGTTTCCATCTTTGTCTTGACAATACAAAGCTTCATAGAAATATGATCGATCCTCATGATCTGGTACCTGTATTATCAATTTCTCAACTTCTCCAACCAGTTCTTGAAAGTCGTAATTATCGCTGGAGCCTTGTGTATTAGTAGTATTTGCAATCAGGTGTAAACATGTTTGGCGATTAACATTGTGTGTACGTAGAATCCTGATCTGGGTGGCTATGTCATTTTCAAAACAGAACTTTGCAAATAGTAAGTTGCCTTTCTCAATAGCCAGATGCAATGGCGTGTTTCCTTCATTGTCTTGATGGTAGAAAGCACGATTGAAGTATGCTGTATGTAATATTCCCCCGAATTCTCTTAGTTGTTTGTATTTGCCTTCAGAGACTAGTTTACTTGCAATCAGGTGCATATATGACTGGCCATTAGGCAGACACTGACCTGAACCTATATATATGTATGATCCTATGCGCTTAAGAATTGGTATAACCATAGCAAAGCAATGCGATCTCGATGCTCTCATTATAGGGGTCATACCATCCTTGTCGCTTCTCCTAAGAGTGTGATAACTAGTTTTCTGGACTATAATCTCAATGGTCTTCATGACTTCGTCGTTCACCACAATACCTTCACCTGGGCCAAGTGCATATGTAAGGCATAAGGCATAATTTAGGGGTAATACGACTAAATTAAATGAAGCAAGTTAAGATCTAATCAATCATAAGCAAGTAAAGGTTTTTTTTCTTATCAATCAACTCTCCTGTACAAAATGCCAAGACCCTTTTTCATACCTTGTTCCATGTTTATTTTTGGTGTTTAGCCTTTTCTTTTAACCTTATCAACTTTCATAGAAGTACTGAAAGTGTTAGGAAAATGATGTAGCATGATCATGAATTGGAATCTACAGAGCTAACTTAAAGAAATTGAGCCCCTTGTATTTCCATCATGTACATCATTTTTTGAGTACGTGTGTTTGTGTTGAGAAGATTTCACCATTTGTAATAATATCTATAGAAATAGAGAATTCTTGTCTTCAAATTCCAATCACATAAATCTTGTGTGGTGTTGTTGTGCTCTTCTTCTTTAATGTTCATTTTGTTCTTCATTCAATCACTCCTATCCTAGATTAAATATGTTGTTAAATTCCCTAACACAAAAACGGAAAGTATACATGTGTAGAAGAAAATAAAAAAAAAACATACTTGTATCCGGAGATTCACAGAGCAAATCAAGAGCCGTGCTGCCGTTGTTGTCGGTATAATCACCCAAGGTAGGATCAAACTTTATGAATCCTCCTACTTTATGAACAGAATACAAAGGGATGGAAGTTGCAAGCAAAACATGAAGGGGCGTATAGCCATATATATCCACAGCCCTCCATGGTGGGGAGTAAATTCCTTGATTGCCTGACTCTTTTTCAAGTTTCTGAAAGCAGTCTTTCGACAGCTCTAGTATCGACTCGTTGATGATTTTAGGATTATCCATTGCCATCACATGGAGAGGGTTCCTATCTTCGTTGTCCATTTGACAAATGAGGAAAGGCAATGTTTTCAAAATTTGTTTAACGAAGTCTTCAACCTCATGATGATCGATGCCTGCTATTTTGTACTTATAGCTATCTTTTAGCAAGTCGTTGAGGATATTACCTTGAATCATAGAATATTGTATGAGATCGCGTTGTGATTTCTCAAGTATTTCCCTTAAGAAACTCAGATTTCCATCATGGACTGCCTGTTGAATTTCTCCCCAATTAGCTTGATATGATTTATCTTCTCCGTTGTGAAATGTATAACTTTGATCATGTTTCCTCTGCATAAATAAATACATGTAAGTCTTTAGTTATGAAATTTCCCTAGCTAGTCGCAACTAAACACTAGTAAAAGAAGCTTAATCTTCAACAGCAAAATCATTAAAATTACACAGAATAGAGTAATGTACCGTATATTTCAGTTGTTTTTTGAAGTTAGAATTTTGTTGAATCAACTCTGCAACAGAGACGCCCTCACTGTTTTTGATGGTAGGATTTACTGAGAATTTCATTAAGAGTATCATATTAGAACACCTCTCATTCTTCATAGCTAAATGTGAGGGTGTATTTCCAGCAAAATTCTGACTATCCTTCAGAGCAACAACTTCTGGAAATTTGTAGAACAACTCAGTGAGGTCGTGGAGGAGGCTTTGGAAACCAAGAATCATAATCTGGTGTAAGATTGTGTTGCCAGAAGCAGTATCACACACCTCTGCGGACTGTGGACAGTGAGAGAGTATAGCTGAAATCGCGGTTAAATATGGTGGATTAACCACTGCTGCTTGGAGAAGAGGAGTCAGACCATTTGTGTCACACCAACATGCAACTGAGCTATTTGTCTCTAACAACATTTCTATCATAGCCAGTGAATCCTCTTCCAGCAGCCTTGGACACCATTTATATTTAGATGACACAAATGTTCCTGGCACTTCCACTTCTACTTTCATCGCAGCTATTAACGATTTCTCATCATCTAATCAAGTTTAAATACCATAAGAACCAAGCAAAAATGTGTGTAAATACAGGTGAGTAACACAATATAATGAAGACACTAAAAAATAATGAAGGAACAAGAACTCGATAAAGTGGAAATCATTTTTCAGGAAATTGACTTCCATTCAACCAAACAGTCTTAAAGAGTGTTGAATGAGTGTAATTTATAACTGATGTAGTTTTTCAGTCATATGAACCTTCTTGGGACTTGGCTATTTTTTTTTTCTTTGTAATTTGAATGTACAATGCTAAGTCATCGATTATAATCAATGCGACCCTGCCCATCAAATTAAAGCAACAATTCCCCTTTAGTCTTAGAAGCTTCATTAACTTAATGGAGTAAACAGCTAGTCCTCGCAATTAACTTTAGGAGAGCATTAATATTATGGGAGAACTTACGACGGAAGTTGTATTTGACTGCAAGATGCAGGGGTGTCTGCTTCAAATTGTTGCGAAATCGAGCAAGTTCAGGATCTTCCTGAACAAGAAGCCGAGCAATGGGAAGCTGATGATGGATAAGCGCTACATGTAAGGGTGTATTACCCTCTTTGTTCTCCATCCTCCATGGAATAACAATCATTGGCTTATTCTGTTGTATAATTTCGTTACAAGAACTTACCAGCAGCTTCACTATACTTAGGTTGCCCGTTTTGGCAGCAACATGAACAGGGGTGCTGTTATGACAGTTCAACTCACAAATCAGCTCAGGAAATCGTCTCGTGGCTTCTCTTACGAATTCCAACTTCTCTTGTTGAACAGCTATATGGATGATGTTGTTTCCCTGAGAGGTGTTCCTGAGAAAATACTCATGATCATGATCATTGTCGATAAAGAAACTTATTTGGCCTCGGAAAGCAGCCTGGTAAAGCTCCTTATCCATTACTACTAGTTGGTTTTCCATGGCTTCGTCTTCCTCGTCTACTTGTTCGTTGCCACTTCTGACTGCGCCGCCTTGTAAAAGCTGATCGTCCTTGCTAATGACATTGTTAAGGAGCATTTGGTATATACATGGATCGATGGATGGAAGTATTCAGGTTATTGATTAAGAGTAAGAGAAAGGAGTCATTCTTAATTTTCTCTTAATGCAAGCATTAGAATAACCCATAAAATGGGATTTATTAAGTACTGATTCACTGTGATTTCATTTTCAGAATCTTATGCTCTGCCTTTCAGAAAATTAGAAAAGTGACTCAAGACAACTCTTTCTCTTTCCTCCTCACATGGCGGGTCCTATGAAATCCCTTCTTCCTTATCTCTTTCAACACTTTTTCTGTGTCCTATTATCCTATCTGACAGGTTCATCTTAACAAAAAGGAATTCGGATATATTTTGTTTTTCTTTGGGAGACCAACAAATATGGAGCATTCTTTTTTTTCAATGATTGAAAGAAAATTTATTTACTATAAATAAAGATTGTCTAAGCATCCTTTTTTTTGTACTCAGTGTGAAGTGTCATCCCCTTTTTTTTTTTTTTTTTTTTTACTCTGGGTGTATTCACTTTTACTTAAACAATCTGAGTTGAATGAATGATTATTTGTGAGAGAAAAAGTATGTTGTAAAATTGAATTGAATTTAATTGAATGCAGATTGGGTGAGGTAAAATAAACACGCCCTACAACCCCTCAAATTATGTGATCAAGGTTAAGAGGAGGAAAGTACGAATAGACAACTCAATCCAAAAAAAAAAAAAAAAAAAAGTACATCTAAACATCTAAACCCAGAACAATCAAGAACTTATGCAAGTGGTCTTACTGTAGGAAAAGAAAAATGTTCATGTGATTACAAATAAAATCAATTTAAAGTCAAATTACTATCTATAAATAATCAATTTTGAGAATATTAAATTAACTATTATGGGAGGTAATTAAAATTTCCATTATAACAAGTGCAACAAGATAAAACCTTGAAGGAGCTCTCTCTATATATAAAACTTGTCATATCATTTCGAAAGGACTTCAGCCAGATGAAAAAATAAAAAACAAATAACCGGATAAGGGCATTCTGTTTATGATGTATGTGGAGGTTAACAAAGACTCACCCCTGTATTCAATATGAAGGTTAGACTGTAAATATAAGGCCCTGGCAGTTTCAAGCTAAGTGTTTGTGTTTTTGTTCAACAATGCTATTTTGTTGTGGGGTTCCAGTACAAGAGGTTTGTTGTATAATTCCTTTACTAGACAAGTAGGCAGGGGCAGATCCCTCAGTGAATTCCAATCCATTATCAGATCTCAAAAACTTTCAATTACTCTCTTATCAGGCCGCCTGATATATCAGGCGAGTACTGGACAAACAAAAAGTAGTACTGTGTAAGTAAAAAACAGTACTGGAGCGGAATTGGGTAAAAAAAAAAAAAAAAAAAGTAATACTAGTTTTTGGGTCGTCAGTACTGATTTTTAGCTTACCAGTACTATTTTATAAACTACCAGTACATTCCGCCTGATAAGGCGGCCTGATATGATATTTTATGCAAAACTTTAACATGAGCATGGAATTGATTTTCAGCATGAGAAATAAAGGATTGCAAAGTAGGAAAAGCATTGCTTTTGTGAAAAAGAAGAAAAGTCCAAGTAGCTCTAGAACAATCATCAACCATAGTAAGAAAGTATATATGGCCATTATAAGTGGCATTATTATATGGACCCCATATATCAACATGAAGAGTGTCCAATACAACATTAGAATGTGAAAAACTAGTCGGGAAAGAACATCTAGTATGTCTAGCTTTAGGACAAACATGACATATAGTAGGAGGTTTTTCTATAGACGAAGAAAGAACAGAAATTTGTCTCCTACTGTCACAAGGCATGTGACCGAGTCTGCAGCGCCAGGTGTTAGTATCAACTGCAGCAGAAGTAGAAAGAGCACAGGAAGGAAGAGAAGCATTTGAGGAAGCAAAGTACAACCCACTGGACTCCTTACCAAGGTCCAGCAGCTTCTTCATCGAATGGTCTTGAACATAACATGATGTAATGAAAACAATGATTGAGGCAAGTTGTTTTGTAAGTTTACTAGCAAAAAGTAAATTGAATTGAAATTCAGGTACATGTAAGACATTTGTGAGGGTTAATAGTGGGGAAAGTTTAATGGTTCCTATGTGTTTAATGACAGCTTATTTACCATTAGGAACAGTGATGTAATTTGTGGATGAACAAGGTGTACATGTGTCAAAAAGGTGAAGGAGCGATATGATCAGGCACCACTATCAATAATCCAGTTAAGAGAAGGCTGTACAGAAAAGAAACAAGAAGCTTTACCAGCCAACATAGCAGAAGGACCTCCATCCTTGTCAGAAGAGCTAGGGGATGTCTCCAGGTCATGTTTGTTGAGAAGTGCAATGAGCTGTGTGTACTGATCGATAGTTATAGGAGCTACTGAAGAACTCCCTGAACTTGAAGCATGTCCTAAGTTTGTGTTCTGTTCCACTGAATTCTAATCAAAACTGCTTCACACATTACCACCAAACCTCTTTCCTTTCTTCTGCAACTTGTAACACTTCTCAATGGTGTGTCCTGCTTTCTTACAATAGTTGCAGAATGTTGTTTTCCTTTCTCCATTAAAATTCCGCTGTCCACCTTGTTGCTGGAAGCCACCTCTGGTGCTGCAGGACTGCACCTCCTCTGCTGAGAAACCATAGCAGAAGACTCAAAAGGAAGTTGAGCCATAGGAGTCTGAATGCTTCTCTGCCTTTCTTCTCGAAGTAACAGGTTATATGCTTGGCTCACAGGTGGTAATGGACTCATCATGAGTATATTACCTCTTACAGGCTTGTATCGCTCACAAACCCATCAAGAACTGTATGAATTGTTAGATTTTGAATCAATTATGCAAAGGCAGCACTAGAACCACAAGTACATGGTGGAATATTCACAAGAGTAGTGTATTATTCATCCCAGAATTTCTTCAATTTAGTCGAGTAATTTGCAATAGACAAAGTCGAGTAATTTGCAATAGACAAATTACCTTGAGGATTGTTGTAAAGACTTTGTCGAACCTCAAAGCTTCTTGTTCCTTGACTGTGAGCATATCTCTTCCAACCTAATCTGTTGAGCAGTGGAACAGTATAAAATGCTTTATGCAATATCTTTGCTCACAGAATGAAGAAGGCAGGACATCACCATGCTGTTAAATCTCATCCACAGTGAATGATGAACATTCACCATTCCAAGTTTGTTTCTGGCCATGAGAGAAATTTCACAAGCTTTTCCCCAATGTCCGCAGTTATCACCTTCAAGAACATGTGTGGACAGCTCGAATTCTGCATTTTCTGAATGATGAAGAAACAATACATGAGAGGAATCAATTTCTGGCGCCAATGCAAAAGAGCAAGCTCTCTTGAGCAAATTATTGTTAAGTTGGGAGTGGAAAATGACCCCTATGTATCATTAACAATACACCCTTATATAGGGTGGAGTACAAGGCTTACACAAACAGCTTCTGTGCAGGAACAAACAAACAGAGTTCAAGAACACAAAGATTGATCATTGATCTATTGGTGATGATCAATCGAATACGATGAATCTCTGAAATCTAATGTAGCTAAATCACTTGATGAAAGCAAACCAAGTGATCGAAGCAAGAAATGAAAACTGTGTTTTTAGCGAAAATTTTCAGTGAAATCGCAAAGCTAGATCGATTGAGAACGATTCAACTTGATCGATTGTGAAAAGAAATTGCAAGAAAATTTAAGAGATTCTTTGCTAGCTCTGATACCATGTCAATTGCTGTAGATTGAGCTTAAAGAGAGAAGATAGAGAAAGAGATAATGAGCTTATAAGGATTGAGCTTTTGATTCTGCATGTGATTTGTTGTGAGAGTTAGTTATGGAACTCACAGATTGTATGGGAATACAGGAACAGAATGGTCATCATGGTGTAATGAAAAATAAAAATAGACACATTACTGGAAGCCCATCCTATAAAATTGTTTCAACTTGGAAATTATTTTTGTTGATGTTTACTGATTGGTACTAAACTTTGCCCAAGTTAATATGATAGTTGCTCAAGGTGCTCTAATTTTTGCTAAAAATGTTGATTTTATTGCTTTGGGTTTGGGATGCTTGTAGTTGGTAAGGATTTCTGATTTTTGTTGTTCTATGGTTGCAGAATATATTGCCAGGGTGTGTTGACTGCTGGTTTACGATGAATTCTAAAAATAAAAGCAATTTTTGCGGCGAACCACCTTATATATATATAGGTGTTTTTGTGAACTCCCATCTTATAAAACGTTTATGGTGGGGAATCAACTTATAAAAAATTTTCGCCCTGAGAGTCCCACCTTAATCAAGATTCCTTTCAAAAAAAATTGTATTTATCCCTGTTTTACTCTCATTTGCAAGTCACGTAGCCTTTAACTGTGCTTAGAGGGGGAGTATGAGGATGATTATGACTATGGGGAAGATGATAGTGATGATGAATATGATGAAGATCGTGATTGTGGGCAAAAAAGAGAGGGGCAAGTAAAGGCCAAGGGTAAAATGAGAAGAGATACAATTTATTTTTTACCGGAATCTTGAGTAAGGTGGGACTTTCAAGACGGAAGTTTTTTATAAGGTGGTTCGCCACCATAAACGTTTTATAAGGAAGGAGTTGACAAAAACACCTACTTCTATATACTCCCTCCGTTTTTTTTTTTATATGACGTTTTAGATTTTCGTGTCCAAGTTTGACTATTAAATTGTGAAAAATTTACTTTGATTCACAATATAAAAAAATATTGGTTAGATTCATATTGAAAAGTATTTTCATAATATGTACTTTTTATAATTTTTGGATATATATTTTTAGAGATATTGAAGGTAAAAGTTCGACCTCGAAAAGTAAAAACGACAAATATAAAAAAACAGAGGGAGTATATAGTGGTTCCCCGCAAAAAAAATCCAAAATAAAATAAAAAGTTGGGTTAACAAACTGTAACGACAGACATCAAAAAATCATTCTCAACCCAAAGGTTAAACGAGTAAGATGATGGTGATTGCTAATTTGGATTTATGATGATCTTCCAGTGGCTCATCATCAAATTCTTTCCAACATAACTTTAAAAAAAAAAAAAAAAAAACAACCATACATTGCAGGAACTAGTCAAAAAATTTAGATTTGTCATCTTAAGATTAATTCAAGTGTAAACTATTATTGCCAACAAGTATCCAAAACCAAATACAAACCTAAAGACAACACCACATCCAATTGCATCAGGTGTAAAAGATCATGAAAGGAATTATCAACATCCTTGAAAATTAATCACCTAACTGATAGTAACTTACAAGAGAATTATGAAGAAACCAATGGCCGAAGTTAAGAACTGTACTTCCGCAACGGCCCTAAATGACAATTTCAAACTTGAATCGATGCTTGAGAATACTCATGTTGAAGCAGACAAAGGTCAGATGCATGCTAATAACAGTGTGTTATTAGTATCCCAATAAGAGGTCCTATATATAGGATATCCACTTTAATGGGAACCCGAAGTAGAACCTCCATCGTCTTTTGGACCTTAATTAACACAGAAAACGATATCAAGTTAGTGCAATATCATTCCAAATGGTTGATAGATATAAACATCACAGGGTCGACTTGAGGTTATAATGCAATTTCACCAAAATTGATTAATGACAAGTATTCTGGAACCAATATTTGTACTAATGTTGTCCATTGCAAGAGTGTTCAGATAACATACCATCAATTGTTATCATATGAGCAGAAGTTGGTGGAGACCCAATTATCAGGAAGTCTGGCACATCAGTCGGGGGCATAACTGCAGAAGTTGATGGAGGCCCAATCATTAAGAAGTCCGGCACATCACTTGGGGGCATGACCGCAGAAGTTGGTGGAGACCCGATTATCAGGAAGTCCGGCACATTACTAGGGGGTGCGAGAGCCTTAGCACCCGAGCCTGGATTGAGAAACATGGGAGTAGAAAAATAATCATTCAGCAACACCATGATTTTGAAATCAAGAATGGCAAACTATGTGAGAAATGTCGGGTAGACAGCAAATGAGTTAAGAGTACAAACTAGGTACTAAATTACCATAAGAACAGAGAACAGATGTTGTACCTGCTTGTTTTTTTTTTTTGGTAGAAATAGAAGTGGAATTTAAAATTTAGCTAACGGTTACAACAAGTCTATGGCGTACAATGCCCATACAATCATCCTCACTGTACCTGCTTGTTCATGAGCTCTTTCTTGTGGTTGCTGCAGCATCGCAATTGATTGTCCAGATGGGCAGGAACTGAAGTTGCTCTCCTCGTTGTTGTGGTTTGTATAGCAACATTTACCAAAAACTTGACGCATAGATTCAGTAACTGAAGAATAACGTTTTCTAGGCATTGAAGATCCAAAAGAGGCGAGGACAGATGATGTTGAACCTACTGCTTGACCATTAGCTGTTTCTAGAGCCTGCTGCTGCAACCCGATTGATCGTGCAGTGTGGCTAGATTCACCTCGGCCAAGATTGTCATTGCGCCCCTCATTGTTTTGGTTTGTATGACAACATATGCCACCAATTTTATGTATGGATTGACCAACTGACAAATAAGCATTACGAGACCACACAAATGTTCTGATGAAACCTGGTATGAGCGCGGTGATGAAGCTTTTGTGCATGAGCAGAATTAGAAGAGAGCACATAACACAAGTGAGAATGGCAATCCATGGTATGATGGGGAAGGTTGTCACGTACAAACCCGTCATGAAAGTCAAAAGAGTTGCATAAAATGATGCTTCGAGTAAGAAGACGGTCAGATCCAGTAGGACCACTGATTTTTTTCTATCATTGAGAGTCATGATCCAGAGTAGACAGAATAGAACCATCATAGAAAGACACATTGCTAATATGTCTGACACCAAGAACACTTGAAATGCTACCTCTCCCATGAGGATCGGCATCCCATTATCACCATTTGATCCACCTGGTACTGTAAATGCTGCTGTGAATGTGATTGTTGCCAAAAGCGCAGCTATTACACCTATTGTGTTGATGTAATCTTTTATTAATGGTGTAGGAACGCCACTTAAGCTTCGAACACCCAACATATCCTGTACCACTTGAGGGTTGCTCCAAAGAAATTGTTCCAACTGTGTTGAAAATAAAATAAAATAATAGCACCATACACACATCGAATTTAGAATTGAATTGAGATAGCTGTTAAGCATTAGACAGTGCTTAGAATATGCTTGGCCTAACTTTCAAATTGAGCTTCTACCATAGTTTCCGTCACAATCTACCTCCCCCACCTCCTCATTTTCAATTTTTGAGACGTAAAAGACTCCCTAGAGGACCAAGAAGCACAAGCTCCTTCTAGAAGCTTGTGCTTCTTGCCCTCTAGAAGGTGTTTTTTACTTAAGCTAAAAATATAAAGGTGGAGGAAGTGGAAGGGGTAAATTATATGTGAAATTGTGAAAATATAGAGGAAAAATTCAAACTTTTAAGAAGTTAGGCCAAACAAGCTCTTGCTGCTAAAAAAGGGCGAGAGAGTGTTACCTCTTGAGGGAGATGTTGCGCAGATCCTATGAGATCACCAGGAGTAACATCCTTATTATTGCGTATATCTAGAATATTTACTCCTTTGCCCGTAGTGGTTTCAATACAGAACTGAGCGAACCGAAAGTTGCCTTTCTCAATGGCCAGATGCAAGGCTGTGTTTCCATCATTGTCCTGTTTGTACAAGAGAGATAAAAGTTTCGGGTTTTTCAGTACTTCTCTGACTACTTCGTAACTACTATTTTCGCTGACCGCTCTATTTGCAAGCAGGTGCCAGAATGTTCTGCCATTAGGGTCAAACCATTTTGCTGAATTTGGCCAATGAGTACAAAGTTGTTTAACCAATTGAAGATGATCATCAGCAGCTGCTTTCAGTAACGGGGTTAGACCATCCACGTCATACTCAAATGCAGCATAATGCTTTTGTGCAATGGTTATGAACTTGGATATAATATCCATATCCTTGATATTCTCTTCAGAAAAAGGAACTGCAATCATTCAGAGATGAAGAAACAAAATATAAGATCATTTTACAATCAATCCAAGATCTTTTATTTAGCCAACAGATTAGAAATGTACAATTACCTTTAGACAACAGATGAAGGGGGTTCTGTTTATTGTTGTTTTTGAATGCAGCTATTTCAGGATCAAACGCTAGGAATACTTTAACATAACTAAATTCAGCAGAAGGACTTGATAGCGCTTCATGAAGAGGTGTGTTCCCTTTCCCGTTCTTCATCCTCCATGGTGGGGAGTAGAGTTCTTCAGTGCCAGCCTCTTCTTGGACTTTCTGGAAATAACGGTCATACATTTGCAGTAAGGACCTGTCAATCATATGAGGAGCACGGGAGGCGAGGCTATGGAGAGGGTTATAACCCAAAGTGTCCGTTTCACAGATCAGAAAAGGCCAACAGTCCAAAGATTTTACAATGAATTCTTGAACGTCATCTCTTTCCAATAAGGCAGTATTTAGGGTTATTATCCTATCAAGAACATTGCCTCTCCCAGGCACTTGTGCCTGGAAGAAATCTTTTCCTAATTTCTCGAGTTTTTCCTTTAGGAAATCTACATTCCCCTGTTTGACAGCATCATGTTCCTCTGCCAATAGTGGCGGTGTCTCTCCTATCTCCTGCAATATTATGCCTACATCTTTTTCCTGCACAGTTATATATTGCTGTTAACAAAAAGCTTTGGACAAATTTCATTGAGTTATTTAGAAATTTAAGATATCCAGACATGATACATCTTAGACAATCCAGATAACAAACTAGCCGGAGGGATCTATCATGTCGACGGTTAAGTCTTACAAATAACTTGTTCTGACACCAACAGTTTCAGAGGTGGCTATGAAATGAAATCTGAGGAATAAACGATGCAAGAAATAAAAAGTGCAAATTACATAGAAAGACAAACTACCACGATACATAGTCTTCAACATGGCCTATTCCACTATTTTAAAGGATCCAAAAAACACACACTAGTTATATCAGTCGCTTGATAATTACATAAGATATTTAGTGATGAAATTAATGCAATACACTTGTAGCTGATAAGTTAGAAATTCAAAAAGTTCACAAGTGATAGTACATCGCACCTTAGGTATCAAAAGATCTTGGAAGTCAGGTAGTTGTTGAACCAAGTCTGCAGCAGATATCCCCTCTTGGTTTTTTATGGAAAAGTTGGCTGATAACTCCAATAGGACTTGTACCATACAAATGTCATGCTTCTTCACAGCTATATGTGCCGGTGTGTTTCCCGCGAAATCCTGAACATTCTTTAAGGCCCCAAGTTCTGGTTTGCGTAATAATTCTTTGGCATCTTGATATTTCTTGAACTTACTAATTAGAATGTGCAAGATTGTGTTTCCAGAGCGATCACACACCTCTGCAGACTGTGGACACTGAAGGACTATGGAGTGAATCGCCTGTATATAAGTTGGATTCATCGAGGCTGCTCTGAGAAGAGGAGTCAGACCGTTCGCGTCAGGCCAACATGCAACGGAACTGTCTTCTAGGAGCAACATTTCTACCAGAGGCAACGAAGACTCTTCAAGCGGACAGCCCTTAGTTGTCAAACTTGCGCCTCTTGTGTTGGTTAGCAGTTTCATTGTGGCTATTACCAACTGTTTATCATCTGGGATGTAAATACACAGATATAATGAGGACAAAAGTTATAACGAAGTTGGAGGTTTTGTGGTTAATTTCAAGATAAATAAGACCATTAACAACTACAATTGCAGGAATTATGCTGCAAAAATTGCAACTTCACAAGTGTTGATTGGGTTGACTTCAATTTAGCTGTGTTCTAGATAAGCACATAGCACAAACGTTTAGAAATAGAAGGGAATAAAGTGAAATCACACATTGTACTTATGTGCAACTGTATAGGCTTGAGTTTGAAGTGATGTAGGGGGCAAACATTATACACTATTATATGGAGAAAAATACAGCAGATTTGAGGGTCTTACATGGGTATATCATAGACCATAAGTGGTTATCCTTATCCCTATCACACAGATATGTGACGTAATACAAGTATAAGCAAGTATAAGCATAGTGGTTAAGATGCAACATCTCTAGTTGAAGATCATTAGCAAGAACTTCAAAAGGATTGTGAATAACTTAGCAATCTGGGCAATTTTGAGGATAGATGAAACCTTAGGTTTTCTTGTAATTGATTTGCGGTGGTAAATTGAAGGTAAACATTTTTGGTTTGAACTGAAATGGTACAAAGAGATCAGAAATGATGAACTAACTGGATTTCAATCAAATTGGTTAAAGGGCAGGGGGTGTGAACCTCCATTTTTGTTCCTGGGCGATTTTATACATAAACATAGTAGACTTTCTTTTTGTCAATTTGAATAAAATGTTTTGTATACATTGGAAAAACACCAGATACTAAATTGATTTCTCTATTTCATATGAAATTCCAAGTTAAAGAAAGAAAGAAAGAAAAAAGAGGGAAAAAAAAAAAAAACCAAAACCAAACCTTTCATATGCAATTTAAAATCGAATCAAAGATGTAAATTAATATTTTGAGTATGTATCAATACGTACTCAAGTTTGAGTTAAATCAACTACTTACTTTCGACGCGGTGTTTAACTGCAAGATGGAGAGGTGTCTCCTCAAAATTGTTGCAAAAGTGAACGAGTTCAGGATCCTCTTCCACCAAATACATAGCAACTGTAAGCTTGCCATGGATAAGTGCTACGTGAAGAGGTGTATTTCCCTGTTTATTCTGCACCCTCCACGGCTTTGGCTGTACTCGACCCTCTCCTTCTTCCCTTGGTATAAAATCCTTGTAGGAACCAACTATTAGCTCAACAATACTTATGTTGCCTGTTTCAGCAGCAATATGAAGAGGGGTATTGTTATAAGAGTTGCTTTCACAAATGAGCTCAGGGAATCTTCTCAGCGCTTTTCTGGTGAAATCAAGTCGCTCATGTCGGACTGCTACATGAACAATGTTATTCTGCTGGGAGGTTTTTCTCAGAAAATACTCGTCGTTGCTTATCAACGACCTGGTTCTCGTAATGAAGCTTTCGTTGCCTTCAACTGCGGCCTTGTAAAGCTCGTTCTCCATAACCTTTTCGTTACCCATGGCTACCTCTTCTTTGAACAAGCTTGTTTTAGTTTCTCCTACATTTCCATGGCTCTACTTGATTTGTTCACGAGGCTATCCAATGTCGTCGTCAACTAAAACAATTGTGTAGCATCCAGCTCCTCTAAGCATAATATACAAATAAAGAAACATGAAACAGATAGTTGTGCTAGGCATCAATAAATTTATCAACCATTACCAAGTACCAGCTAACTAATAAAGTTTAAATTTCTCTTTTAATTGTTCCATGGGGCTCTGGAGCAGTTAAGCATTGACTTTAAAGCTATTATTGTCACATGCTGTAGCTGATGAACAACAAGGAGATCAATAAGTTTAATATACTAATGACTAAAATATAATTTTGAATTGTCCATAATTTTTCATGATGGGTGGAGAATGGATCAAGCTTTGTTTGTAACTTAGCATTGGAATTGAATCTATTAAGAAATAGTCATTAGTTAGTCCTCTACCCCATCAGCTAAATTATGAGTTCTGAGTGAGTGAGTGAGTTTCCCATACGATGTCAAGCAATAACTATCGACTATCAAGAATGGTGTAGGGAAAAGATCGTTAAGAAATTAAACCATGATTTCGCAATTGACCAATTTGGCAAACTATGACTAGGCAAAAGATTACCTGTCAGGCCAATGATCCCATACAGATAACACATTAGTGTGAGTATGACTAGGCAAAAGATTACCTAAATAAGAGAGAGCGGATGTTTCACCTGCTTGATCATGCTTGTTTTCGCAATTATTGCTGCGTGGCAATTGTTTGTGTAGATTCACCTGTCTTGCCGTTGCCCTCCTCATTATTTTGGTTATATGGCAACATTTGCGAACAAATTTATGTATGGATTCACTAACTGAAGAAAAACCTTTTATAGGGTCTCCACACTCTAGTCCCAAAACAATCGAAGACAAATGATGTTGTAGCTTCTTGATCATTAACTGTTTCAAGCAGTTGTGCTACATCCCAATCAATCACACAGCTTGGCCAAAGCCAGATCCATCTTGGCCAGAATTCCAAGTCTTCCCCTTCTTTGCTAGCGATTTAAGTTACTCTGGATCCAGGCTTGATATTCGAAAAGATTTTTTTGACAATTATGCTTTTTTCATGTTAAGATGTGTGTTTTAATACAACTAAAAAAGAATAATAATATTACTTACAGTAATGATGTCTCACTCACACCTTAGGTATTAAGAGGCTCTGGGAGTCAACTTCTTGTTGAATGAAGTCTGCAGCAGAGACACCCTCTTTTGTTTTTGATAGAAAAGTTTTTACTGAGGATTCCAACAGGACTTGTACCATATTAATGTCGGACTTGTTGAAAGCTGCATACGCTGGGGTATGTCCAGCAAAATCCTGGTGATTCTTCAGGGTGTGGATTTCTGAAATGCTTAGCAAGTATTTGCCTCCTTCATAGGTGTAAGATAGTCTTGCCAGAGGAATCTCCGCACATTGTGGGCAAAGACTGGGTATAGCATCAATTGCCAATAGATAAGCTGGATTGAGCATTTCTGTACCTTGAGAAGAGAAGTCAGACCAAGTTGCGTTACACCAACATGCAACAAAACAGAGCTCCTTTTTTGAAGCAACAATATTATCAAAGTCCATGATTCCTCTTCAAAAGGACACCCCATAGTTGTCAAATATGCTGCTCATGCTTTGGTTACTACTTCCATCATGGCCATTACCGACTTTTTATCATCTGGGGTTTGAGCACATGAAAAAGAGAATCAAATGAGAGAACATGAATATTCATGGTTGTTTCATGGCGCACACATAGTTACAAGAAGGAAAAGATCCTCCAATCCACCTTTTTGTGTACCAATGCACACAGCATACCAGGTGACATATGTGCCCGACCAACCACATGCTTTCAAATTTCATATTCTTGATTTTCAAGGAAAAGCACAAGATCCAATCATTAATTAGAATCTGTACAATCTTTAGCTGGTTCATAAGCAATATGGTACTGATACATAATACTCCGTCTAAAAAAAGTGTAGAATTAAATTGGTAAGAGACTCTAGAATTTCGAATGAGGTTCCAAAGCTTTCATGGACAAGCATTACATGAAGAGGTGTATTTCCCTCTGAATTCTGCACTCTCCATGGAATTGTTGGTTGGTCACCTTCCCCTTCCTCTTCAGTTTGTATGGATTCCTTGTAGGAACAAACTCGCAATTTCACAATACTCAGGTTGCCCCATTTCGCCTTCGGCAGCAATATGAAGCGGGAAATTGTTAAAAGAGTTCACCTATATCTTAATTAAACACCAAAGATTATCTAACATCTAAAATCCCTTGATTTAGTGGGTCACATTATCATCTATAGTACCATGTTGGCCTTGGCCAAGCCTTTCAAAACATGAAGAAGACAGTTTTACATTAAGGATTGCATATGCGAGATGTCCAACATCAGAAGTGGGTACGAATAATAGTAGAGTATATGGGTAAATTACTCCACCTCCTACCAATTGAGTTTAGGAATGGAATCTCACTTGATTTTGATTTTGTGTAAGGTTCATCTCTCTTTCTTGTAAAAACCTAATGTAAGCCTATCAATTATCGACAATTATACTAACGTACCACATCATCACATTTATTATGAAACATAACTTACAACAAATTTCATCAACTTTCGGGTGTGATTGTTGGGCTAGCAATTGGATGAAGTTCGAACCTTTGTTGCTTCAATCAATCGGGCATACAATTCATTATCAGTTATCACAAAACCCTCCTAATCTAAGTACTAAAATTCATGGAAACCCTAAAATGACGGATGACCCATAATCATAAAAATAAACCCAATCAAAAACATTGAAAGAAAGAAAATATGCAAAATTAGGACTCACTTGCAGAGAGAAACAGTGGCAGTGATAGAGCCGCGTTTGGTTGACGATGACATGGGGAATGCCTTGGAAGTTCCTATAAATGAATTCCGTTAACTGAGGGAGTGGAGGGAAAAGAGCGGAAAGCGATTCGAATTACAAGGTTTGGGTCTTCGGATTCTTGGGAGGGTAATTTTGGATGTAACATTTCAATAACTCTCCTAAGGCCGCTGATATTAGACGAGTATTGGTCAAATAAAAAGTGATACCGTGTAAGTAAAAATCAGTATTAGAGTGATAATGATTACGAAAAAAGTGATACCAATTTTTGGGTTATCGGTACTAATTTTTAGATTACAGTATTATTTTTTGTTTGCTCAGTATTATCAGCTTGATATGAGATTTTGTGAAAATTTTATCATGGCTATTGTTAAGTGGTGGTCATCTAATCTACACCATTGGATGTAACTATGTAAGTGATTAAATCTTATATGTTCATTTACTCTTGATTATGAAAGTTTTTATTTTTCGGAAATTTCCTGTGGTACCCCTGAACTTTGGCCTAATGCCAGTGGTATCCACACTTTTCCAATAATGCCAGTGGTACCCCTGAACTTTAACTTTAACATTTTTCGTACCCCTTAACTTAGACTTTAGCGTTTTCTGTACCCTAATGGTTGACGGAGCTCCTTTTCTGTTAGATTTTTTTAACTATTTCACTTAGTTAGTGTATGGGGGCACTGTAAAATGATTGATATACCCTTACTTGCCT
>BSSO01002060.1:0-20688 GCA_030267885.1 Mesembryanthemum crystallinum | reverse complement strand
GGGGAGTCAAAAGAGTGTGGATTGAAATTTGAAGGAAGTGGGGGGTGGGATTGGGGGAAGTGTCGGTGTGAAAGAATAGTATAGGGAGGGAGGGGAATGACCGAATGAGGAATGAGGATGATGCGCTTTGATTAGAAGGGTTGGAGTTGAAGAAACGGTCTTCTCTTGGTTGATTTGAGCTGGCCATTATCTGACTCTGATCTCATCTCTCTTGAGGTACTCCACTATTTTAGATGCTTTATTTTCATGGAGGAGTCACTTTCTCTTTTTCTCTCCTCTTTAATAATTTTCCAAAAGAAGAATTATCGGCTAATTCTTTGAATGAGTATTAAAATTGGTATCGTGTTCGTGTTTAATTAATATAATAAATTTCGAAAAGAAGATTTTAAGTCTGTTCTTTGCGTGTAAATTTTTGGGTGCTAAAGTTGGAGTTTATTGAAAGTTGATAGCGGTTGTTAGAGTTTATCGAAATTTATGGTAGGGGTTTGCTCGAAGTTGCTGAAATTTGTTGGAGACTCAAATGTGTTGGATTTATTTTGTTGTTTGCTGGAATTGTTAAGGGTTTGTTGGAAAATGCTAGATTTCAACAAAAATAAGAGTACAAAAAGAATAGACCATTCTACAATTTATAACTAGTACAGTACTACTATCTTTTTATAAGATTAATCAATGAGTATCAAATTGGTGTTTGTGTTTAATTAATTTTTCACAATTGAGTTTTAGTACTGTAATTGACTATATGTTTACGAGTATACACTGATTTATACGCACTTGAAATCACATCACTATACGAATGAGCTGAGCATAAAAACACTGAATATACTATTTTCTTTTGATGAGCCGTTACAATTTCATAAGTTTATGAGCACCGCTCTGATCGGCAAACATGATTAGTGTACTAAAAAACGAGTATGTAATTAGAGCCCTTAAGAATTATTATAGATTATTTTGAGACTACTAGCAGTGTGTAAGGTTGACTTGCGTCGACATTGCAGGGAAAACTACTTGTTAAATTACCCCTTCACGCATTCACAGGTCAAATCTCATTCCTTCCATCAATTTTCTATCTCATCTTAATATCCTTTTAATTTACTACTTAGTATTTGGGTCATACTCATACACGTTCACAAGTCCATCTTCTTTGTCAGCCTAACCCCCAGTCAATTGGAAGAGGAGACTATCATTACTACTCCCTCCGTTCTATAATTACCTTTCAAAAACACTCAATTTTTTATCCCAAAATTAGCTTTTAAAAACCATAAAACTCCAATACTTTTCTACAATACCCTTCACTAACTCATAAATACAATATAAATATACTCTCTCTCTCTCTCTCCAATCACAAGGCCAAATCAAAGTCTAAATACACTCTCCTAAAATCTTGTGCCATTCCACTTTATGAAAGCTAATTATGGGACGGATGGAGTATACTACTACGCATTTAAGTGAATTTTTTTAGTTTTTTACCCTACTCAAGCCTAGTTTATACAACTATCAAAACATCTAACAACTAGAAATACTATGATAGCTAAGTTTGCCGAACATGGAAGGAAGTGATTACCGATTGAACTAGACAACCAGAATTAACTTTTGTTGTACTGGGTTTAACTATATTTGATATTTTTTTTCTTGATTTTTTTTTTTTTTGGAAAATAATACTAAATATATTCATTTCATTTGCTAAAATGATGCTTAATTAGTAGACACTCCAAGATAAATCAAATACAAAATAAGGCATAAATAATAGTTTTTTTTTTTTTCTCTTAACGCACAGCCTCGGGTATTCCACGAATAAATTCGTGTAGGTGCTCCCCAGGAGGTTCGAACCCGTGACCTGGAGGCATAAATAATAGTTACGTACCCTAAATTACAAAGATTTACCACACAAACAGGGTGAGAGTATGCAAAAATCTACATCAAATCATCTAATGAGATGTTAACTTCTACTTTCATAATCCTCTCCTGTATCATTCAATATCCAAACTCATACGTACTACATTAAATCCAATTTTCTATGTCAACAAATGGGGACTTCTTTTACTGACCCTTGAGAGTATAGAATTCATCTCGATTCCTAGTTCATAAATAGATGCAATGAGAGAACATCTATGTTTTCAAAATTTACCTCTTTCTTTTGTTAACTTTGAGGAATTATTACTATTTGTTGCAATGAAAAGACTAGTACATGCTACTAACACAAGTCAAGTTATTGTTTACTACGCATAGTTACAATTGGTTTTAAGATAAACCTTTCACCTTCATTTAACTTTGTGGTTATAGTTGCCTCCTTCACGAGTTTTGTCAAAGTGGAAAAATAAATTCAACGAATATATAGGTAAAATGGTGTATATATTTCACAATATATAGTCTTCGCTCTATTTTGTTTTATGTTTCATAACTTATTATAAATTGGCCTGGTAGATTGATTAAAAATAATTTTATTATAATTTTGTTTTACATTCTAATAAGTTGTCTCTAAAATAACAGAATAAAATTAATAGTCCAAAAATTGTAAAAACATAAACTAAAATGTGAAACGAATGGAGCAATATCGAGTATGACTAGTGACTACTAAATAAATGGAGGTCTAGCCGATTTAAACTAATTTACTTTTACTCCTAAAATGACAAATGAGCTCTAACATAGAAACCGTCGCTTAGCAATACTAAATAAATGGAAGGTTCAGCAGATTTAAACTAATTTACTTTTACTCCTAAAATGACAAATGGGCTCTAACATAGAGTCTAACATAGAGTCTAACATAGAAACTCTCGCTTAGCAGTGCCATTTTCTCTTTTGTTGGTAATATTAGGAAATTTTATTTACCAAAATACAAATATTAGGAAAGTTCTAGTTCACTTAAGATTTTACGCCTATATAATATCACAATGCTATTCCTCATATCCTACACTATAACAAATTTATAATCTAGTTTATCAATATAATTAAGCCTCTAAATTCTTTTAAACCTTTGATTTCCGTTCTATTATATTCCATGTCTTCCTACGGAGATCGCAACACCTTTGTCTTCCTTGTATTTTGCAAATACAAGGATGTAATTGATGCCCTGAAAAAGTTGGTGAATCTCAATATCACTTTGACGAAACAAGAGAGGTGCCTCGTTCGCCTAGGCTACGAGAAGGTAATCGATGCTTGACGATTCTTTTGGACCACCGTGTCCTTATGGAATCCAACGAACTTAACGCTGGTTATCTCGATAAGATCTGTCTACAACGAAGCAATTGGTGTTGTCGAGCACATTTTAGCATACACTTGACCCTTGAATCGGTGGCTTACACTTGACCCTTGAATCGGTGGCTTTCAGCTTCAAGATGATATGTGATTATTATCGTTACTTGCTGAAGTTGGAACTGGTAAGGAAAGGGAAAAAGCGGTAAAAAAGTTGTTGTTGGTATAGCTGCCCACCGTTTGCGGTTGGGCATAGCATTGAATCATGCAGTGTTGTTGTAAACACAAATTTCGAACTTAAATTAATGAGACAAGAAATAAGGAACAAATTTAATTTGTAGTGATTTGAATGTATGGGTACAATTCATCTAAATTAATGAGACAAGAAATAAGGAACAAATTTGAGACAAGAAATAAGGAACAAATTTAATTTGTAGTGAATTGAATGTATGGGTACATTTCTCTGTATAATCAAGAGTGATGGACAAAACGTTCTGCCATGGTTTTCTACTTTAGGTTTTCCTCCCCTTCAATGAATGAGGGAGTCTCGTATTTATAAGGAAATTCCGAACCACCTGGTGGGCTTCATTACTTTTGTGGGTCTTTGTAGTCACAAACTGGGCCTAGTCTAACGACTTGGTGGTCTAATGTACAACTTAGCAGTCTTCTTTATAAGGCTTAGCTATTTAACTATTTTCTTGGACTAATTGATTTGGGTCAGCCCAAGGATTAAATACAAGCCTATTTAATTAATTTCGACTTCTATGCCACAATATTTTTTGTAGGGAATATTAATTATATTAGGCTAAATAATTTGTTTTAACCCAAAATAATTAATTAATTAATTTTATGGGGCATATTTAATAAATTTTTTATGCCTACAATTGATTAACGATGTCCTAGAGTGTCTTGACAAGGCGCGCAACGTAGCATGGACGGGTTTCAACACGGCCATGCAACAAATCGATACTCTCACAAGCAAGGACTGTGATTATGAGGAATCTGCATTGATTATGCGACAATTGAGAGAGAACATTGCCTTGTGGACTATCGGTGAGATCCCAGAAGACGGTATTAGCATCAAGAAAGAGAGATAAGTCGAAATGAAGAGCAGTTGCTGATTGATAGCTTCATTAGTTGAACCAAGGCTTTGGAAATTCGTATTATTGTTTTTTCTTAGTAGTATAAGGACCTTTGCACCCCCCCCCCCAAAAAAAAACCCCTTTAGCGAAGGACCTAATGCTTGTTACACAAGTACATAGTTGTGTACTTGTGTTACACTTACTGAAGCAAACAACTTTATTTTCAAAGTGTTCAAGTTGGAAATTAAGGTATATTCGCTTGCGTATTATATGAGAAATTATTGTATGTTGGTAGCTTAATATCTAATAATTTCTCGTATTATATGGGGCATTGTTGGTCTACCACCATTGGAAGTGTAGAGTGAGGAGTGGGAGTGAGATCTGGAGAGAGAGAGGGGGGGTGACTTTTGAGGAGGAGAGGGGTGACTTGTGTGGGAGATTATTGAGAGGGAGGGAATTTTAGGATGGATAAAGTGATGGGGATTGGAGGAGAGTGGGGGGAGTCAAAAGAGTGGATTGAAATTTGAGGGAAAGGGGGGGTGGATTGGGGGAAGTGTCGGTGGAGGGGAATGAGAATGATGCGCTTTGATTAGAAGGGTTGGAGTTGAAAGGGGGTCTTCACTTGGGTTGATTTGATCAGTTCAAGCTTTCTCCATCTGGGGAGCTGTTTCTGATCTGACTCTGATCTCATATATGTGAGGTGTTTTTATGCTTTAGTTTCATGGAGGAGGATCACTTTCTCTCTCCTCTTTAATAATAATTTTCCAAAATAAGAATAATAATAAGCTTGTTTTTTTAAATGGGTACTCATCAAATAATGTTTGTGTTCGTGTTCGACTCATTTTAAAGGACTATACTATATTTATGAATCACGTATGAGTATATTAACTTATGATGTATAAATGAGTCGAGTAAAGGTGTTCATTCACCTTGTTTGTTAATAAATTTTCAAAAGTAGATTTCTAAAATTTGTTATCTTTTATTTTTATAAGATTAACTAACGAGTATCAAATTGGTGCTTGTGTTAAAATTTATTTATTATCAATTGAATTTTAGTACGTAGTTGAATCGCTTGTGCATACAATATCAAAGTGCACCTTCCAAAGACTCGGGTATTCCACGAATAAATTCATATAGGTCGGAGGTTTAAAACTCTGATCTGATGTATAAATTAAAGCTTGTTTATAAGCGGATTAACAGCTCTTGAGTACTTGTACTAATTGTTTATGAGCACCGCTCTCATCGGCAAACATGATTAGTGTACTAATACTAAACTGTGTAATTGGAGGCCTTATGAATAAATTATTTTTAGACTAGCAGTGTGTACGATTGACTTGCAGGCGAAACTACTTTTCTACTACTGTACTTGTTTAAATTACCCCTTCTCGCTTTCACAGGTCAAATATCATTCCTTCTACTAAGTACAGTATCATTTTTATATCTCATCTTAATCTCCTTTTAATTTACTTATTTGGGTCATACACTACACGTTCCCAAATCCCACTTCTTTGTCAGCCTAACCCCCAGTCAAATGGAAGAGTACCATTACAGTACTACTACGCATTTAAGTGAAGTTTTCAAATAGTTTTGTTGATTTTGAGGAATTATTACTAGACTTGGTAAAATTTGATCGGACCGGAAAATCGACTCAAAAAAAAATGGGTCATTGAACATAACATTACGACCCGAAACTTGAAAATGACCCGATTCGATCTACCCGTTAAATCAAGCTCTTGCTGTATTTCTAAAAATTTTATATGTTGTAATGTAAAACATGTACTTCTATCTTTTATATGTTTGAAACTCCAAACCTTCATATCATATAAATAAGATCACTTTTGAACCTTTGTAGTTTGATATTTGATTAACTAATTATCTATCTACTATTTACGTTATTGCGAACAATATGTTCATGGCAGGGTCACTGTTATTTATGCTCCAAGCATGAATTGTTGGATCGAGAGTAGAGATGATCAAAAGCGGGCATGGGCGTGAAACGAGCCCGGTTTGACATGGTTTTTTTGACCCGCCCATGTACTAAAGGCCGTCTAGCGGGCTTGGGTCAATCCTGTATAAGTTCACGAAAATGTGTTGTACATGTTCGTCCATTTTGCGGGTCGAACGGACGGGCCTCAAGGGGCCGATCCTTTTGTGATCGGGTCAAACGAGATAGTATAATTTATTTTTATTTGTCTTCAATTACCATTGTTAAGTATAAGCCAATCGAAAAATAAGGTCCATTATTTTTAATTTTTGGTATAAACAATGAAAACCTCTCGTTAAAATGGAGACAAAAAAAACACCATCAGCCCGTTGGGTCAAGCTGTAACCGAACCCAACCCGAAAGTGAGTAAGTGACTGACCTGCATTTGACCCGACCGGCTAATGACCTGACCTACTATTGATCCGACACGTTAGTGACTCGACTCGAATCCAACCCGACAGACCCGATTACCAGATATAATTATTACTATCATTTGTTGCAATGAAAAGACTAGTACATAATACTTACTGCACATGCGCCTAGTTGCAAAATGTTTTATACTAGAACTATGTTTCACAATATATAGTCTTCACTCTTTCCTACTGTCAATATTATCAATTTGGACTAATAATTTATTACTCTATAAATTAGTAGATTGATTCATTATATTAGAATGAACTACCTTTAAAATAGAGTTGCATGTACGGGATGACATATTAAGTCCCATCCATTTTAACCCTGAAAAAGGACGAACACAGGGTGTTTATGTGAATTTATAAAGTCTCGACTCATTAACCCGGCCTAGCCTGCTTGCCGATCCTATTTACGAGTCCAAAAATTCATGCTACGCCCAGCCCACTACCTGTCCAAACCTGCTTGTGAACAACTCTACTCTAAAAGTATCTTTATACAGTTATTTTTTTTTATATATAATTTGTCTCTAATATGATACAATAAGAATTAATAGTCAAGTTTTATCTTAAACACCAATTATTTTTATTTATTTATTTATTTATTTTTGTAAAAACATAAACAATAATATGAAACGAATGGACCAATGTCTGTGTATGACTACTACTCATTTACTGTACTTTATAAGATGACAATCTTGGGCCTTGGGCTGCAGCTTCTAGTAGTATGGGCTCTAATTGAACAAGACCATAAAAGAAACTAGGGGAGTTCCGGAATATTTTAAGTCGGTTAGTATATGTTTTTTTTTTTTTTTTTTTTGGTAATTTAAGGAAAGTTTCTTTACCAAAAAATATTAGGAAAGTTTATTTACAAAAAAAAAAGAAAAAAGAAAAATTAGGAAAGTTTATTTACCCAAAAAAAGAAAAATTAGGAAAGTTCTAGTTGAATTAGGATTATAAAACGTAATTGAGTTAGCGGTTGTCATACGATTTCTACGCCTATATATAATACCACAATTCTATCCTTCATATCCTACACTACAATCAATTTACAACCTAGCTAGTTTATCAATCTTAATCCCCCTAAATTTGTTTAAACCATATTACTATACTCCTAAACCTTGAATTTCCGTTCTCTTATACTCCACCGTTCTCTTATACTCCATATTACTATGGCTTCCTGCAAAGATCGCAACACTTTTGTCTTCCTTGCGAAGCTTGCCGAGCAAGCCAAACGCTACAACGACGTGATTGATTACATCTCCATATTACTATGGCTTCCTGCAAAGATCGCAACACTTTTGTCTTCCTTGCGAAGCTTGCCGAGCAAGCCAAACGCTACAACGACGTGATTGATTACATGAAAAAGTTGGTGAATCTCAACGTCACCTTGACAAAAGAAGAGAGGCGCCTCGTTCGTGTAGGCTACAAGAAGGTGATCGAAGTTCGACGAGTCTCTTGGACCACCGTGTCCTCGATGGAATCTAACGAACTAAACGCGAGTTATCTCGAGAGGATCAAGTCAGAGATTATCGATATCTGCAAGGATGCTATTGGTGTTGTCGAGCACATTTTAGCACACACTTGTACGGTTGAATCGGAGGCTTTCTGCCTCAAGATGATGGGCGATTATTATCGCTACTCGGCTGAAGTGAAGGATGGTAAGAAAAGGGAAAAGGCAGTAAAGATGTCGTTGTTGGCATATGAACAAGCAACCCATGCAGCGCATATAGCTGAACTCGCGGCTACCCACCCTTTGCGGTTGGGCTTAGCATTGAATCATGCGGTGTTGCTTAACGATGTCATGAAGTGTTCTGACAAGGCGTGCGACGTAGCATGGACGGGTTTCGATTCGGCTATGAAACAAATCGGTACACTCACAAGCAAGGATTGTGATTACGAGGAATCGACGTTGATTATGCGACGATTGAGAGAGAACATTGCCTTGTGGACTAACGGTGCGATGCCAGAAGACGGTATTGCTGTTGTGGCTAGCTCCCCGGGCTTTGATTAGCCGTATCGGAGCAGTTGCTGATGGATGGCTTCATTAGTTTAAATAATTAGGCTTTATGGAAATTCGTATTGTTTTTAGGTAGTATTGTTTTTCTTGGCATTTTGTAGACACCTCAGTTATTTTTACTATTATAACAACTTGAATTAAAGATTCGCCTATGAATGCATGTTTGTTGTTAGAATGGCTTCATTGTATGGAAATTCTAAGCTAAGGAACGTAACCCAGTGCTTATGCCACAAGTACGTTACAATCACCCAAGCGGAAAACCTTTTAAAGCGTTCAAGTTAGAAACTATGTATATATGGTAGCTTAATCAGTGATGTATTGAGTTAGTTTCATTCCTTGGCAAGGGGATCACAAATAAATATAGTTCGAGTAGAACCCCTTAGATATCAACGAGTGAGGACTGGTTTTCCGCAAATTTTTTGGTGCTCTCGGGTGCACCTAGCAAGGTGCTCCCAGAGCACCAATTCGATTTAAGATCCCAGAAGACGATATTAGCATCAAGAAAGAGAGATAAGTCGAATTGAAGAGCAGTTGCTGATTGATAGCTTCATTAGTTGAACACAGGCTTTGGAAATTCGTATTAATTATTGTTTTTTCTTAGTAGTATTGTTTTTCTTGGCAGTATGTAGACACTTCAATTCAGTTATTTTTAGTATTAGGACTTTAGGAGTTAAGTAGATGATAGATTCTTGGATGCCTATAAATGTTTGTTGTTAGAATGGCTTCATTAAAACTTTAGCTAAAGGACCTAATGCATGTTCCACAAGTTACGTAGTTGTGTTACACTTACCAAAGCAAAAACAACTTTATCTTCAAAGTGTTCACCTTGGAAACTAAGGTATGTCCGCTTGCCTATTATATGAGAAATTATTGTATGTGGTATCTTGGTAGATCTTCAATATAAGTAGTTCCTAAACCACCCTTGACCGTACTAAAACCATTTCTTGAGCTACTGTATTTACCGGAGTTTAGATCACCGGTTAGGATTAGCTAAAATCCCTCCTATCTTCAACCATAAGATAATACAAAATATAAGATAAGAATAATATTTTCTTTCTCAATGTACAACTTGATCGACTAGATCAACAAAAATCACAGCTTTGCTGAACAAACTCATCCAATTTTAACCTATTTGGTTGAAGATAGAATTCTAATCAACATCAAAATCATTTTCAATTTAAAAACCATTTTAATTATATGAGTTATAAATTCACTCATTTTAAACCTAGCATTCCTAATTATTATAAATCAAGTTTGAGCTAATCTTACCTCTTACAATAATCTAACATTAATGCACAAATCCACAAGCTCTTCCAACTTGCATGATGATGTTTTCAACCCCTTACGAGCTGAGTTCCACTGAAAGCAATATCCTTACAACATCAAATCAACTTATTAGGTAATCAATCAGTCTCAATTGTTTATCATGATCAAAACTCATAATTCATCAAAACCTACTAAGAAAATGTATTCTACTTTTTAAGAAAATGAGTTAAAGAAAAGTGCCAATAACTATGCGCCACAGTAGAGTGAAACCAAAGTAATCAAAGCAGCTTTTCAAGTAGTACTGAAGTTGTAAGGGTCTTATGGAGAACCCACAAACTCCTTCACCTAAAGGTCGAGACAAGAGAAATTGAACCTTTAATCTCATAGTTAAGGAAAGGTATCCAACCTATTACGTAGATGGATGTGTTTGCTCAACCCCTTGCTTGTTAGAAGACAACTATTTGAAACATCTATAACAATACCTATATAACCTCTATGCATGTGTCTGCCTAGTTTAACTCTTACAATGCAATTTTTCGAAATATTCATCTACAATACCAATATAGACTTACATTTTTCCGAACGAATGATAAAGTTGATGGTTGACTATATTAATGTTTCATTTATAAAACAAAAATATTAATGCTTCTAAATTAATGATGGAGAGGAGTAGCCAATTTGCATAAATTTTAAGTCATAATCTCAAATTGCAAAGCTAATTTTCCTGATAAAAATCCATGCCATACCCCGTGAAATCTCTATTGATCTCATTGCACTTTCAGTCAAAGTCTGCCTCTTTCAAGTTGGCATCAAAAACTGACCTTCACGAGATACTCCCCACATTCCTCCAAAGTGGGAAGAAATATAGTGGCTCAAATTTCATCTTTCTACCAATTAACAAACTAATCCCACCTCAAAAGTGCACTTTTAACTTCATCTTCACTCTCGTGAATCCTTTCACACTTGCACACCAACATAACTTTTGCATGGACTCATCACATTATCATAGATTAACCACCACATAAAACAATAGTACACATAATGACAATCATATAAATTGTCACACATAATCATATAGTATATGTAGTCAGTATATGCTATAGAGCATTAGTAATAATCTGTTTGAGCGAAACCAAGTGACTAAAATGGAGAAATTACCTCCTTTGCCAGGCTCGTCGAACGCCAACGTTCTTGATATCCATGAAGTAGTGTCAGCAGAAGATCAAGGAACATCCAAAACGACGGTAACTAGAATGGAGAAACGACCAAGGCCGAAGCCTGCTGTTAGGTTTCAAGATCAATCAAGGAGCAGGCCACCAAATAGGAGTTTTAGCCGACAAGTCTCCCTCGAAACAGGGTTCTCTGTTCTGAAAGGGAATGAGAATGAGAGAGTTGGTCTTAGTAGGAGTGGGAGAAGCCTTGGAGGGCTCGGTACGAGGAGTACTAGAGTTGTTGGGGATGGAAAGAAGAGTGACTTTAACATGTTTAGGACAAGATCTACTCTTACTAAGCAGACTTCTTTGTTGCCATTAAGAAAGGAAACCATTAATGAGGTTGATTATAATCAGAAGAGTTTTGATGGGTCCGAAGGGGGTGATGATTCTGTTAATAGAAGTGTTCCTGCTGGGAGATACTTTGCTGCACTTAAAGGTCCTGAACTCGACCAAGTCAAGGTATTTCAACATTGCTTAAATTGTTCTTTATTGCTTAATCAACATGAAGAACATCAACAGCTTGGAACTTTATTCTGCATATATTGTGCTACTATAATTTTACACCAGAGTTGCCTTCTCAGAATTTACATGTGATAAAGACCAATTTATCCTTTAGATCTCTGATACAGCTTGAGGGCGAGTAATAGTATCTAGGGATAATCCTGCAATTTTGTTGGTGCGGTTCTGTATCATTATCTATAGCATGTCAGCGCTCCCAATTGGTTGAGCCAATCAAAATATCGATACTAACATGTATAATTGTATATGAAATACTACCTGTTAAGTATCTAAAATGAACTTGGATATAGGAAAGATAATCAAAATTAGTAGGAGAGTGCCACATTTTAACAGAATTCATCTCTATTCTTGAATTAGCAACAACATATGGAGTATTTTGTTCTTTGACTCCACCAAGTACTTATATGAACAAATTTCCTGCAGGACTATGAGGACATTCTACTGCCTAAGGATGAGCAATGGCCATTTCTGCTCAGGTTCCCAATCAACTGTTTCGGTATCTGCCTTGGCTTAAGTAGCCAAGCCATCTTATGGAAGGCAATGGCAACAAGCCCAGCTACTAAGTTCCTTCATATTCCCCCCTACATTAACCTTGTAATCTGGAGCCTATCCCTCTTCATTCTCATTATGGTTTCCTCCACCTATTTGCTCAAATGCATCTTCTACTTTGAAGCCATAAAAAGAGAATACTTTCACCCTATTAGGGTCAATTTCTTCTTCGCTCCTTGGATCGTATGCATGTTTATGGCAATTGGTGTCCCTCCTAGGATATCATCTGGTGCCCTTCACCCCGCGATTTTCTGTGTCTTCATGGGACCGTATTTCCTCCTCGAACTTAAGATCTATGGTCAATGGCTTTCTGGGGGGAAACGACGTTTAAGCTTGGTGGCTAACCCATCTTCTCATCTTTCGGTTGTTGGTAACTTTGTTGGTGCCATTTTAGCAGCCAAGGTGGGGTGGGAAGAACCAGCAAAGTTCTTGTGGGCAGTTGGTTTCGCGCATTATCTTGTTGTTTTCGTTACACTTTATCAAAGACTGCCTACTAGCGAGGCGTTGCCCAAGGAGCTACACCCTGTTTATTCCATGTTCATTGCTGCTCCTTCAGCTGCAAGCATTGCTTGGGAGACTATCTATGGTGAATTTGATGGTTTGCCGAGGACTTGCTTCTTCATCGCCTTGTTTCTCTATATCTCACTCGTTGTTAGGATCAATTTCTTCAGTGGCTTCAGGTAATTTTTCTGAGTTTGGAGTTGATCGTGGGGCTGGTTTTCTGGCCAAGAAATTGGTCGGGTTTCAGGCTGCTACTGTCAACTGTTTACTCTGCCATTAACATTACTATGCTGCTACTTACAAGTTTAGTTGATTTGTTTTGGTCAGATTCTCAGTGGCATGGTGGTCTTATACTTTCCCAATGACAACTGCATCAATTGCTACAATCAAATATGCAGAGCAGGTGCCTTCAGTGATAAGCAAAGGCTTAGCCCTAGCGCTTTCATTCATGTCTACGACAATGGTTACCATACTGTGCGTTTCAACCCTTCTGCATGCCTTTGTCTGGAAAACTTTGTTCCCAAATGATCCTGCCATTGCCATCAAAAAGAGGAAGCTGGGCAAGGACCAGAAGAAGAAGCCGCCTACCAAAAAAGCGTATGACATCAGGAGATGGACAAAGCAGGCTCCTCTTTCTCTTGTCTCGGCCATAACTAATAAGAGCCACTCGTGAGCAGAAAGTGCAGTGAAATAATTGGTAGCAGAAATAGATCCTTCACTTTAGACAAGGATGTGGAATTAATTTGAAAATATGACCTTGAACATATGCATGCATATTTGAGCTGCATTATTAGATAGTTTGTTCTGTATATTCATGATTCATAAATGAAATCCAAGGATGAGGAATAATACTATATGTAAACGAGACCATTTATTTACTTGAATCCTTGTTAAATTGGGTTGTGGTTGCAACTCTAAAAGATACTACAATCAGCTTAACCAACGTTTATGTCATTACCTTATATATAGGGTAATTGACAATTAGATACCTTTTTAAAAAAAAAAAAAATTGTTCTACACTACCTTATAAGACATTTTTTTTGCCATGGAGCTACCTTTGGCCAGATTCCGATGAATTTTTAAATTTTTGAACCGTTTTGCCCTCACGTGGGACATGCATAGTCACTTAAAGTGCTTTTTTTTTTTTCTCTTTTTTGATTTTACCCCCTCCTCAACTCAAATTACACAAAAATGAAGATCCAATTCCAAAATCAATCCTAATTCTAGTGACCACATGCGTCCCACGTGAGGGCAAAATGGTCCAAAAATTTAAAAATCCACCGAAATCCGGCCAAATGTATCTCTATGTCAAAAAAAAAGGTCTTATAAGGTAGTGTTGAACAAAAAAAGTTTTAAAAGGTATCTAGTTGCCAACTACCCTATATATAAGGTAGTGGTCAACAAAAAATCCCATTACAAAACCCCCATAAAGCAGTATAGTTGTTCATGGGTAAGACAACCTATTAGGGGGTCTGTTCGGCCCTAAAAGAGGGCAGATACAGACTGCCCAGCCCAAACCCGCTTGCTGGCTTGATTCACGGGAAAAATTAATGCCAAGCCAGCCGACTCTTGAACAGAAACCAAGTGAAGCAGGCATCGAGGGATAAATGAATGTGCAAGACTGAACATGTATCAGATGCTTCCCAACAGGAATAGCTCAGCAAAATTGATGAAGAGCATTAAAGCTCTCAAGGAAGATGTGTTCTTTATGTTCCTTTTAAGGTCATAAATTTACATTAGCGGATCCCATCTCAAAAAATGTGATCGCAAACTAATCTATCTCTACGACCAACATGCAGGGACAAAAGAAGATCCAGCAAACATGAGGCAGCTAAACTTCTGTACAAAACTAGCCTAAATAATTCTATAAGGGCTGCTGTATGTTGTCAGACCATTTCCTGAGCACTGTTGTAAACTCTCCATGTCTTCATCTACAGGGAACTATACATCTTGATAAACCTAGTCGGGGTGGCAAATTGCAGGTGCTATTGTTGTCTCCAGATCCCAAAAGGCCTGAAACAATAATTGTTCCCAACACCAAAATAAGTATGACCTTGACTGCGTAGCACCACCAGCACATTACAGATGTTAGATATTTACCTTATGCTGGTACGAGGAGCAATTTCACCTATTCCTCTGTTGGCAACACTCTGAATCTGCTTTTCACAATGTGTATCTGGTTTCTCATTTTCTTGTTGCTTCATCACCTATCACAGGAACTTGTGAGATGCAGAACAAAAGCAACTGAAGAAAAAAATCTTCTGAAACAAGAGAGGACCATGCTTACATATTGATTTTGGCTGCATGGTTCTTTCCATCTGTTCTCTTTTGATGGCTTATAGGAAGAAATGGGAAGTTAGCAAGGTTCTGAAAAAATAGACAAAATGGCACAAATGTTGCTTCAGAAAGTAAATGCAGAAGGAACCTCTAAAGGAATGGATGCCCTCTGAGACAATTCTAGCTGCGGACAACTTTTCGGCTGAGGTTCACCAACAAGTGAGAGCTACCAAGTGTACAAGGAAAGACGAGTCAATTTAAAACTGCACCACCACAGTTAATCTACCAAAAGTGCGACAATAATCTATCACCAGAAAGTAGAGATACCTTGCTGAAAAGATCGATTGGAGGATTTTGCTGGTTCCTCTTTGCTGTCTGAAACTGAAACTCCTAAAATTATACACAAAAGGAGTATTAAATATTAATATAGTGCTTCAAGGACATGTAAACGCTACAGGCACAGTAATCATGACCATGACATCTCACCTTTGGCACTGTAACATCCCGTTTATTATTTCGAAAAACACCAATATCCCCCCTGCTTGTCAATATCTGCATCCAGGATAAGCAATTTTTGTGAAACCTCAGAACATAATTTAAGAAGTTAAAGATTTCACATTTCATTTTGAAAGTCAGGTAGCTTGATAGGTTTGGGAGTAGGTAATTTTATTGCAGACATCAGGACTGAACTTATTATCATCAAGTCTTTGGAGATAAGTTTTCATAGAGTGTCTACCTTCCTATCAAGAGGCCGTGCTTTAAAACTATGCACTGGTTGGCATGCAGCCATTTTTTGAGCATCCATAGCATCACACCTGTGAAAAAACCAATGAACGCGAAGTTAGCACTCAGGCACAGGATTAAATTGCATGCTTCTGAATAGAATGGGTTTAAAATTTACTATATGCAAACTAAGCTTTATTAAGTCCAGATCACAATTACAACTCAAAAGCTCAACCATTTAATGAAAGATGAACATCAGACCTCCCAAATTCCATTAAAAATATGAGGAAGTTCAATATCTTCACTTAAATACCAAGGCTCCATAATGATCATATACCATAACATTCTTTTATTTAAAAAAAAAAAAAAAATTATACTTCTATAAAACTAGCAACTATTGCCCCAAAATTGCCCTGATAAAGGATGAGTCTATATGCAGCCACTGCAATGTGTAAAGTGATAGTATTATGCATCAGAATATGCTTTTCCTACACATCCATCAAAGTAAATGACCTTTTTCCATCTTTGTTTCCAGTGTGCAGAATGCGATTATGGCTGGTTTTGTCGAAGCCCTGCAATTGTGATTTTCAGTTAGCCGAAGAAAAGTGTTATATAGCAACAAGGATGTCAAAAATAAAAATAAATAAATTAAAGACAGCTATGCACACAAACATATTCCCTTTTATGGTGTAGAATTTTCATCTTTAACACATCTTCTTACTCTGGTTCACTACTAAATTTTTGAGTACCTCGGGGGGAGGGAGGGCACCTGCAGCAATTGGGTGAACAGCATCGAGGCTTGAAACTCCTATGCATGGAAACAACTCATAGACGAGGGAAAATAAAACATCCCTCATCCAATGGAGACACAAATCCATCCCCAGAAGAAATACCTACAGACTACAGTTATCATCTTCAACAACAAAAATTGTCGCAGCTCTCCCAGAATATATAGTCATCTAATTCCCATTTCTCCTTCCTTGCATCTTTTATCAAAAAAATTTAATTTGTTCCTTAAACTTAATTCTACACATATGTCAGGAACTAGGAGTAGGTTTGATAGGGTTGTTAAAAGAAACCCAAATCTGACCATCCGATATTTCAAATTCAGGTATGAGCTTTTAAATTTCAGAAATCCAAATTATTCAGAATTAGATAGTCAAAATATATGACATTTCAGATTCAGCTGTCCAAAATATTTGGATTCAGATATCTGTGATATCTAAAATACCTGAATTATTTGGATTTACATATCCAAAATACCAGACATATGTATAACAAATCCCATTGCAAAAAAGAGAAAAACTATTTTACAGATATCAGATACCCCTTTGATTTGCACTATCTCGAACCTATGGATGTTCAAAACCGGACATCCAAAATTTTGGATTCGGATATCAAAATTTGGTATCCGAAATATTCGTTATCTGGTTATGAACACCCCTAGGTTTGAAGTAGTGCAAATCAAAGGGTCTATAGCAACAGCATGTCTGAGTTGTCACCACCACTACCATATACGAGGGAGAATTTCATCATTAGACAAAAACTGGGAGGCATGGCAACTATGCTCATATCCAGCAGACAGTTGCCTCTGATGAATGATGATATATACAGGGAGAAGTATGAGAGCGAGCTTTTGTGAAAATCTACAGCTATGCGTTTACAATATCATACTCTGAGCAGTTAAAGCAATACAAATTGCAAGGTTAAGGTAGATAAGAGATTGAGACTTCTGCAAGCAACTAGAAATGACTTGTGAACATAACCCCGCAACTTTTGCAGTGATGTTTTGCCAGCAGGCCCAGCACACATTTCAATTGTAATTTGGGCCATAAGATTGAATCTAAATCCAAGTATCTACTTGATAAGGCACAAGAATTAACCTTGTCAGTTTGCAAAAGGGACGTTGGTGTATCTTTGAAGGCATGATGTTTCACCCGTTCGGTTGTTTTACAGTCCAAGGCCTGAAGAGCAACATAACATATAATTAACCCAGCTGTTCGCAGAAAGAAAGACTTCTTCAGACAACCCATTTAGGAAGAAGAAAAGCCTAAGAATTGAAGAGTCACCTGAAATTCTGGCAAATGCGGAGTACCTCTCTTAGGGATTGGCAGAACAGGAGCCTCAAGAATCTAGAAATTACAGCAAGGAAATATTAAGGGGGGAAAAGAAAATAAAGCAGAGAAATAGACTGAGTATACGGCAATAATTTGAACCTTTCTGTTCAATGGCCGAGCTTTAAATCTGCTTGTGGTTGTAGTTGGATTTTCCACCTTCTTAATGCTTGTGGGTCTGAAATTAAATAAAACATAAGTCACACATAAACCAAAATTATACAAGCCAATACCACAGGATATATAAAGAAAAGATTTTCACAAAAACAACCTTATCCTTTCTGCCCTTTGTGCAGTTTCAAGCTCTGGCTCTCTTGGAATGGTAATCCTTAGCCTAGTCTTTGAAGTGATGCCTTGAACAGTAGAATCCTGAAAGGCGACTCAAACAAGTAAGGAAGATGGTTGAATAACAGAAAAAGTAAAGAAGTCAGAAAGATATGTTCTAAGTAATTTCACTGGCAGAATTAAAAGCGCAACATATACCAATGTCTCCAAATGTCAGAGGTAGTACTAGATTTAGACTCCTATTACTCCCAGTAGTATGTTATAAATAGAACACATGCGAAACATCAGAGAAATCTAAATCGGCTGGGCCTCAGTGTAGTAAACTTGGATAGGATTGTGGCATCAGGAGCTCAACTCTGAACTCTCAGTAAAATTATTTTCACCATTGGTCAATGTGCCTGGTTTCTCCTTTCTCTTATCCACTTTACCATCAAGATGGCATAAGTAAGATTCATATCCCAGATTAATTCATACAACTTATACAAGTAGAAGCAGGGGAATAATTACTAGAGGTATTAACCAAAAACATCAAAGATTAATTCATACAACTTATACAAGAAGAAGAAAGCAATACTCCTATTCAGCTATTCTGGTGTAGACATACCTTTTTAGGCACTTTGTGGATCAGATTGATCGGTTGCTTCACATCAACAATCTGTCATAAAGAAACAAATACTCAAAGGCGTATACTTGATTCTGTCAAAAGGGGTTATAGAGCTTTATTTTTCACATCTAGATTGAATTCTAAAAGATGTAGTCCAGCCTAATATAGTCAGCAATGCAAACAAAAGAACCAACCATGCATACCCATTAAATTGATGTACACATCTGGAACTGGAAGTACAGACAAGATCAAAAGCATCAAACGGATGGAATGAGATAGTTTATAGCCATCAGCAAGCATAATCAATGAGTTCTAGCAATAAGACTATCCGATATTACATCACAATGAAGTAGTTCTATGAGAATGCCAATAGTGGCATATTCATATCAACGTCTAACAAACATGAAAGGATTGGTCAAAATCAAGGAGGAAGTAAATGATAAACATATTAATGAAGAAAGATTTATAAATTTAAAAGAGAGGACAATAAGAACCACACCTTTCGCAAGAGGCCTCCATCTAGCTTTTGTCTCTTTGATGCTTGACTTTCACTACCAACATGAACAATGCTTGATTTGCCCTCATTCTTCTGAAGTCTAGCAGCATAGTGTAAAAACTTAGTGAATCACAAGCTCTAATATATTCAGTTTGCCGGAATAACACCCCCCCCCCCCCCCCAGAACGAAGAAATGAGAAACACCACTGCCAGAAAGAACAACCATAGATTAAAACCCAGATATGGAGAAGGGCCTCAGTAACTCACCTGGAGTTGCAAGCTTGACGCCGTTGGTTTTGCTTTGCCAATTGACTGGCAGTAGGCTTCATCAATGTTGAGCTCCTTGGCAACGATGGTTTGGCAAAGGATCTGTCTTTTGTTTTCTTCACCTCATCAGCCATGTGATTGTAAAACAACAAACCTCTAGAGGAACCTGATATAAACAAATAAAAAGGGCACAAACACAAATCAGTCAATATGGGTGATATAGATGTCTTACTCTTAACTAATCAAATAAAGCTAAAGATCAATGTGTAATGTAACAACAGACAAATCCATATCGCAGATATATTCTCAACTCATATTCTAAGTAGATTTAAGGAAACAGATGGGCTTTCTAGGAGCAGGGGAAGAAAACCGTATTATACATTAGAAATTAACCAAATTCAACATGTAATCATTCACATGTCCAGTTTGTTGAATTTTTGTATATTTCATTTAGAAATCCTTGGTGGCGTATCTACTAAGAATTCCAATCTTCTCAATCTTACACAGTAACAAGGCAACATTCACTTTAACACAACAAACATAATTGGCACTGCGTAAAAACATTACTAACTTGAAAATGAGAAAATAACCACCAATAAAGACCATAAGCACCTGCGAGTAAACCTTCTGCATGATCTTGAGCACTTGACAAGTGGCAAGTTGTTGCATTTTGGCTCCTTTCTTCCTCATCTACATATCAGCACAAGGGAAAATACTACCAATAAGCTATTGATCTTAAACAAAAGAAAAAGGCTAAAAACAGAAGTTTACAGTAGCACTAAGATAAATAACAGCAAGTATAATATTTGTTCTTGTTATATATTACCAAGAGTACATTTCATACTTTTGGCCATATGAGGAGGCAGTTAAGCAACAAATTGATTTCATGTTTGAGAAACAAGTGCCTGCTTACCACCTTATTTCAAACCTAAAAAGAATCAAAACCTCAAGATGATTCCTAGCGTTTCCAAATTCATGTTCAAATAATATTTTCTGCTTTTGATTTCCTGGACAAAGCACATTCTCATATACTTGTGAGTTGTGAGCTGACGTTACATAAACTTGACTATAAAAACTGGGCATGGGTTCATGTCTAGTATTAAACTCAATCATGTTCCAAAAGAATTACATGTTTTGAGTGTCAGGGTGTCAGAACAATTGGGTTCAAGACTTAGTTGTTGCTGGTCA